>CM056380.1:1959755-1999747 GCA_029718625.1 Synaphobranchus kaupii
GGTGTAAAACTACCATTAACCCAGGGTATTACATCGTGTGTGTGTGTGTGTGTGTGTGTGTGTGTGTCATGTAAAACTACAGCATGTGTGTGTGTGGTGTAAAACTACCATTAACCCAGGGTATTACATTGTGTGTGTGTGTGTGTGTGTGTGTGTGTGTGTGTGTGTGTGTGTGTGAGATGTAAAACTACAGCATGTGTGTGTGTGGTGTAAAACTACCATTAACCCAGGGTATTACGTCGTGTGTGTGTGTGTGTGTGTGTGTGTGTGTGTGTGAGATGTAAAACTACAGCATGTGTGTGTGTGTGGTGTAAAACTACCATTAACCGAGGATATTAAAGCGTGTGTGTGTGTGTGTGTGTGTGTGTGTGTGTGTGGTGTAAAACTACCATTAACCTAGGATATTAAAGCGTGTGTGTGTGTGTGTGTGTGTGTGTGTGGTGTAAAACTACCATTAATCCAGGGTATTACATTGTGTGTGTGTGTGTGTGTGTGTGTGTGTGTGTGTGTGTGTGTGTGTGTGATGTAAAACTACAGCATGTGTGTGTGTGGTGTAAAACTACCATTAACCCAGGGTATTACATCGTGTGTGTGTGTGTGTGTGTGTGAGATGTAAAACTACAGCATGTGTTTGTGTGGTGTAAAACTACCATTAACCCATGGTATTACCACACGTGTGTGTGTGTGTGTGTGTGTGTGTGTGTGTGGTGTAAAACTACCATTACCCAGGGTATTAGAGCATGTGTGTGTGTGTGCGTGTGGTGTAAAACTACCATTAACCCAGGGTATTACAGCATGTTCGTGTGTGTGTGTGCGTGTGGTGTAAAACTGCCATTAACCCAGGATATTAAAGCGTGTGTGTGTGTGTGTGTGTGTGTGTGTGTGGTGTAAAACTACCATTAACCCAGGGTATTACATCGTGCGTGTGTGTGTGGTGTAAAACTACCATTAACCCAGGGTATTACATCGTGTGTGTGTGTGTGTGTGTGTGTGTGTGTGATGTAAAACTACAGCATGTGTGTGTGTGGTGTAAAACTACCATTAACCCATGGTATTACCACACGCGTGTGTGTGTGTGTGTGTGTGTGTGTGTGTGTGTGTGTGTGTGTGTGTGGTGTAAAACTACCATTACCCAGGGTATTAGAGCATGTGTGTGTGTGTTGTAAAACTACCATTAACCCATCGATAAAATAAATTTTGAAGTTATTTATTTTACTCTCACATTTATCATTTACTGGATCTTTACTGGTCCAACTCTCTTTTCCTATTTTCTCGGTCCGAGCATGCATTTAATCATTTATCTATTTCCAATTTTCCCCATGCAACATATCCCATTTTCCTCGCCACATTTATCAGGGACTTTAGAATTAACATTATAAAAAAGACAATGAGCAATAAATGCAAAGTATCATTTTTTCCTGCTTGGGGGATTTATTTCAAAGTCAAATTGGACCGCATATGACCTGTGAAAATGGTTGATCGGCTTTTGAATAGGTTATGATCATGCACGCATTGGGGAAAGCCCCGAATTTAGCAACTCGCCATACGCTGTGATGCGATCTGCGCCGTAAACGTGGTCTCACCTGGCGGGTAGTGCAAGTGCGAATCGCAGTGTACTCTTATCCCAAAATTGCATTCTGCTCCAGTAATATTAAACTGGGCTGCTCCCTCTTAACGAACACACCCCCCCAACACCGGCTTCCCTCGCAGTGTACTCTTATCTCTTATCCCTCCCACTTCAGCGCACGGCGAGTCACCAACTTACCAAACGGCTCAGACGCCTGCAAATCCGTGACGAAATTGCAACCTCAACAGTAATGGCTCGCCACCGGCCGGAAAATAGAGCCCCAAATTAGCAGTTTCGCTGCTCGATCTAGAATGACACACCTCAACCAGAGACTCTCCTCCCATTTCCGGTGCACGGCGAGTCAAACGGGCTTCAAGAGAGTGAAAATACATGCCGAAAATGTCACCTCGCCAATGCGCTGGCTCCCCACCCGCCATGCGCCAGCCGGAAAATACAGCCCTAAAAATAAATAAAATTAACAAATGCCTGCTTGTGTGAGCTTTCCTCTAACTAATTTACACTTTTGCCTAGGGCTGGACGATATGCCCTAAAATTATTGTACATGGTATATTTTCTTATTTCAGCGATAATAACACACAATATTCTATGAAATAAGGCTGTACAATAAGTTTGTAAGGGACCATGGTCATTGTTTTACTATTATTTTATGGTACTTATGTTACTTTTATTTTCTTTGTTGTATGGTTTGTGTGTAATTTGCTTGTGTAAAGCACATTGAGTTGCTTCCTGTCTGAAATGTGCTCTATAAATAAAATTTGATTTGATGTGAAATGTTTGTGACCTCAAAATGAAGTCAACATACACTAATTTTAATCAATTATTTATTGGAATAGTTCATTGAAATTATTCTAGCCCTATCTTAACAGGCTCTCATAATGTAGCTATGAATCAAATCAAACCGCAAACTGCAAGTTAAAAGCTATAAGGACACGTTGGCCGAACTGCAAGTTAAAAGCTAGAAGGACACATGTGGCAAACTGCAAGTTAAAAGCTATAAGGACACGTTGGCCGAACTGCAAGTGAAAAGCTAGAAAGACACATGGGGCGAACTGCAAGTTAAAAGTTAGAAGGACACGTGGGGCGAACTGCAAGTTAAAAGCTAGAAGGACACGTGGGGCAAACTGCAAGTTAAAAGCTAGAAGGACACGTGGGGCGAACTGCAAGTGAAAAGCTAGAAGGACACGTGGGGCGAACTGCAAGTTAAAAGCTAGAAGGACACGTGGGGTAAACTGCAAGTTAAAAGCTAGAAGGACACGTGGGGTGAACTGCAAGTTAAAAGCTAGAAGGACACGTGGGGCGAACTGCAAGTTAAAAGCTAGAAGGACACGTGGGGCGAACTGCAAGTGAAAAGCTAGAAGGACACGTGGGGCTAACTGCAAGTTAAAAGCTAGAAGGACACGTGGGGCGAACTGCAAGTAAGCTAGAAGGACACGTGGGGCGAACTGCAAGTGAAAAGCTAGAAGGACACGTGGGGCGAACTGCAAGTAAGCTAGAAGGACATGTGGGGCGAACAGCAAGTGAAAAGCTAGAAGGACACGTGGGGCGAACTGCAAGTGAAAAGCTAGAAGGACACGTGGGGCGAACTGCAAGTTGAAAACTAGAAGGACACGTGGGGCGAACTGCAAGTTAAAAGCTAGAAGGACACGTGGGGGCGAACTGCAAGTTAAAAGCTACAAGGACCCGTGGGGCAAACGGCAAATTAAAAGGTAGCTTCGGGGTGGTGCTTGCAGTGTCATAAAGGACATCAGTAAGGGAACATTGAAAGGGATCTGCGCCACGTCTGAACTCACGGTGACTCCGCACCATGTATCGGACCATTTCTTTATTTCATTCTCTCTCTCCTACCCACTCTCCCGCAACTCCTCTAACAACCAACCCTCTGTAACTTTCAGGAGAAATCTCAGCACTCTCTCGCACTCCTCTCTCTCTACCTCTGCTCTCTCTGCACTTCCTCCTCCTGCATCTTTTGTTAATTTGCCTATCGATGTTGCTACCTCCACCTTTAACTCCTGCCTCTCTCAGTCTCTCGACTCACTATGTCCTCTTGTCTCCAAACCGGCCCGATCATCACCCCCCTGCCCGTGGCTGACGGATTCTCTCCGATCCAGCAGAACCACGCTGCGAGCTGCTGAGAGAAAGTGGAGGAAATCCAGATCCCCAGATGATCTGGCCTCGTATCACACTCTGCTGGCAGCCTTCACATCAGCAACTACGTCTGCTAAGACAACATTTTTCCAGTCAAAAATTAATGCTTGCATGTCTAACCCACGTAAACTCTTTTCCACCTTCTCTTCCCTGCTAATCCCTCCTCCACCCCCCTCACCCTCTTCCCTCTCTGCAGATGACTTCCTGATCCACTTTGAGGAGAAGGTAGTCATGATCCGAAACTCCTTCACACATCCGGTGACACCCCATATGCCCCATAATGAACCCACCGCTACATTTTCGTCCTTTAAGACTCTGGAGGACACAGATGTACTCCAACTTGTAACGCGCCAGCGTGCAACCACCTGCCCACTGGACCCCATCCCGTCAGCAGTCCTCCAGTCTATATCCAGTGAGGTCCTTCCATATCTTTCCTCCATTATCAACACCTCCTTAACCTGTGGCTATGTTCCTGCTGTTTTCAAAACTGCCCGTGTTACCCCACTCCTTAAAAAACCTAGCTTAGACCCCTCTGATGTTAGAAACTAACGTCCTGTGTCTCTCCTGCCCTTTCTGTCCAAAGCTCTTGAACGAGCTGCCCTTAACTAACTGTCAGTTTTTCTCCAACAGAACAACCTGCTCGACCCTCATCAGTCCGGCTTCAGAACCAGGCATTCCACTGAAACTGCGCTCCTGGCTGTGACCGAGGCACTCGCCACTGCCAGAGCCTCCTCCCTCTCCTCTGTCCTGATACTCCTTGACCTGTCTGCAGCGTTCGACACGGTCAACCACAAGCTCCTGATCTCCACACTGGCTGAGATGGGCATCTCTGGAACTGCCCTCTCTTGGTTTACATCCTATCTCACAGATAGATCATACCAAGTCTCCTGGAAGGGCTCTGTCTCTGCACCTCATCCACGTTTTACAGGAGTCCCGCAGGGATCTGTACTGGGTCCTCTGCTGTTCTCCATTTACACTAAGTCTCTTGGTTTGGTTATTAATTCACATGGCTTCTCTTACCATAGTTATGCTGATGACACTCAACTCTTCCTCTCTTTCCCTCCCTCTACCCCACAGGTAAAGGAAAGGATATCTGCTTGCCTGGCTGACATCTCTGAGTGGATGTCTAGCCATCACCTGAAGCTCAACCTCGACAAGACTGAGCTGCTCTTCATGCCATACAAGACCTCCCCGCTCCTAGACCTGTCCATCACCGTCAACGGAATCATGGTCACCGCCTCCCGCTCTGCGAGGAACCTGGGGGTGGTCCTGGACGACCAGCTGGACTTCAAAGAACACATCAGGGCAACGGCACGGTCCTGCAGGTTCCTCCTGTACAACATCAGGAGGATTCGGCCATACCTGACCACCTACTCCGCCCAGCTTCTTGTCCAGACCATGGTCACCTCACGTCTGGACTACTGCAACCCTTCTCGCAAGCCTACCAGCCTGCGCCATTCTGCCCCTACAACTGGTCCAGAACGTGGCTGCTCGGCTTGTGTTCAACCTCCCGAAGTTCTCGCACGTCACCCCCCTGCTGAGGTCACTCCACTGGCTGCCGGTCGTGGCCAGAATCAGGTTCAAAGTTCTGACCCTGGCCTACACTGCAGCCAAAAGGTCAGGCCCCTCCTACCTCCAGGACTTAATCCAGCACTACGCTCCTGCTCGACCACTTCGCTCTGCTGCTGCAGGGCGACTTGCACTTCCCCCCCCTCCGTGTTAACGGCTCCCGCTCGTCCCGACTGCGGAGCTTTTCCACCCTAGCTCCCCAGTGGTGGAACGAACTCCCCACTCTGCTGCGCTCAGCTGAAACACTGTCTGTTTTTCGTCGTGGTCTGAAAACGCACTTTTTCAGACTCCACCTCGACTAAAATACCTATATAGGGCCATTCTATAGTACTCGCTTCCTGTTTTTTTTTGTTGCTTATTTTCTATTTAACTTGTGTTTTTGGTTATTTTTAATTCAGAATGTATAGCTGACTGTGTGTACTACTCATTTTCATTACTAGGGATAGCTCCTACGCAGTGAGAAAGTTGTGCTTTGTCGGATTTGCTTTGTATTCGCGTCAATGACCTTCAATATGCACTTATTGTACGTCGCTTTGGATAAAAGCGTCTGCCAAATGATTGTAATGTAATGTAATAGTTTCACTGTGATAATGACCAACGTAATTTTATCGCCCAGCCCTACCTCTGCCCCTAGGTTCTGCTGAGAGAACTCATTATTCCTGGAATGCATTTGCTCCTCGCTTAAAAAAAAAAAAAAGGAAACCTCCTTCAAATCATCACATGGTCTCTTGTGTGCTTCTCAGAGTACTCCCAGTGAGGTCTGAAGTAGACCGTCTGTTTTTTTCCACTGACTCAAAGCACAGACCTGAGCCAAATACTGAATTATGTGTCACTGGAAACTATTTAGCTGCTAATGTTCACACTCGTGTTGTTTATGTAAATATGAAAGAGCAGAGGTCCAAAGACTGAGGGACCACATCTCCAACACCCTGCTCAGAAACAGTAGCAGGGTGGCCTGATGGTTAGGGAATTGGGTTTGATTCCCAGGAACAGCATTTTGCACCCTTGAGCCGGGTACATAAACTGAATTGGTCGACGAAATATCCAGCTGTATAAATGGACTCTGCATGAAGATTGAAAGATGGGTAAAAAACATCTGCCAAATGCCTAATATGTAAATGGTCAACAAAAAACACATGAATAACCATATGGTTCAAGACCCCTAACTAAGGTAAACGAATCCTCGTTTCTTCATTAGATATAAAGTTGACCATTTTGAGCAATGAAAGCAGATTATTTCTGTACACGCACACAATGACACACAGGATTCAGATTGGGTGAATTTATCTGGGGCCAGACGCTGGTGGCCAGACACACTTGAATCACTGTGAGCGCTTGTCGGGCCGGGCCGGGCCGGGCCAACCCCCCCTCCCCCTCCCCCTCCCCCCAGGCATCAAACCATTACACACCTTGTTTTGGTGAAGGCTGTAAGCTAGCACAGCACCGGTTCCTGCCAGCAGCCCGGCAAACAGGTGGCTCCAGGACGGGGTCCGGCCACGGAGGTACTGCCCCGAATCGCGGCCCCCTCCACCATCACTGCCACTGCTACTGCCCCAGCGAGCACACACGGCCAGCGCGGATGCCGCACCAGGCCTCGGCTGAAACCTGCATAACACAGAATAAACACTTTTTATGCCACAGGGAGCAAACAGGCATTAGCACAGCTAACATGCAAGCACTGTTAATGGGTCACGGCCACGGGACGTTTGCAGTCTGTATCGTCAAACGAGATCGGGTCAATCATAACATTACTGGTCAGCCACAAACCAGCCTGACTGCACTATATAAAAGTAGGGCACTTAAGAAAGCGGAGATTATTTTTTAATGACTCAACCCACCCCCCGTCGACAATTTAAGAATTTAATCTCCTCCCCTCAGGCAGACGCCTGTCTGCTCCCCTCAGCAATACAAATAGGTACAGGTGGTCATTTATTTATTCCTGTCACCATATCCATTTTTAAATAGCAAATAACCATTTCAGTCCACTTTTAAATCTCTTAATGTAATGTCATGTGATGCCTCCGATCTTTTTATTTGTATGTACTGTGTCGTCTTTGTATTATTGACTTTATTTGGCTGCAAAAACAATTTCTCCATGAGGGACAATAAAGTTTTCTACTACTAGTACTACACTGCAATGTCCAAGATACTCGCCTACCCATCTCAGCGCAGTGACCCGATACGCATTGGCACGGCCATGCTGTCCACTTTCCCAGCAAGCCATGGACGCCTGCCAACTCTATCCATGTTGCCACATTTAACTTACTGCAAGAGGCGGGCAGAAGTTCCGGGAGGAATGAGCAAGCTAGCCCACCTACACTTTAACTGACCATCAAAAATGTATTAGCACCATGTTGATCTTGCACTGTAACCTCAAATGACTGTGACTGGCTGGCTAATTTGGCTAAGTTTGGCTAGATGAATCTGATGGGACGCAGATAGCCTAAGCTATCTAACCATCTCACTGGGGAATTGTGTATTAATTTACGCAATTCTTCAGTGTATTCAATTGTGTATTCTTTGATGTTCTGAAAGTATGTTACCACTGCTTTGTCAAAAACAGAACTTAGACCAATACAAATCTTTGTTTCTGTATCCTGAATATAAATCAAGGATTTGACTTTTCCGGTCAATGATTTTCAGACTGTAAATGTAAAAGAGGACTTAGGAACCTTCTGTGTTTGATAAGGACCAATGAATTATAAATGAAAAATTAGTTTCCCGTAACAGGCATGGCAGGCCTGTGCAAACCTGGCAAACTAACGGCACACTTCCGAGCAGCAACACAACCGTCTTCTACCATCACAACAAAACTCTGATTTTACTGCATGCCACCGTCCGTTTTCCACTTTCTAAACAGTGGAGGGAACTATATATATATACAGTCAAGCCGGAAGGTCTGCACACTCCTTTCACCTTCTCCACGTTTTATTATGTTACAGACATATTCTACAATAGATTGAGTTCATTTTTTGTCTCAAAATTATACACAAAATAGCCCATAATGACAAAGTGAAAACAGGTTTTTAGACATTTGTGCTAATTTATTAAAAATCAAAATGTAAAATATCATATGTACACAAGTGTGCACACCCTTTGATATGACACCCAAAAGTGAGCTGAGGTGCATTTTGTTTCCACTGATACTGCTTGAGACGTTTCTACAACTTAATTGGAGTCCACCTGTGATAGATTCAATTGATTGGACATGATTGGGGATTGCCAACACCTGCCTATATAAGGTCCCACAGTTGACAGTGCATGTCAGAGTAAACTCCAAGCCATGGGGTCAAAGGAATTATCTGCAGACCTCAGAAACAGGATTGTGTCAAGGCATAGATCTGGAGAAGGGTACGGAAAAATCTCTGCAGCTTTACAGGTCCCAAAGAGCACAGTGGCCACCATCATTCGTAAATGGAAGAAGTTTGGAACCACCAAGAATCTTCCTAGACCTGGCCGCCCGGCCAAACTGAGCAATCGGGGAAGACGGGCCTTGGCCAGGGAGGTGAGCAGGAACCCGAGGGTCACTCTGACAGAGCTCCAGTGTATCCTTGTGGAGATGGGAGAACCTTTCAGAAGATCAACCATCTAGGCAGCACTCCACCAATCAGGCCTTTATGGTAGAGTGGCCAGACGGAAGCCCCTCCTTAGTAAAAAGGCACATCACAGCCCGCTTGGAGTTTTCCAAAAGGCACCTAGAGGACTCTCAAACCATGAGAATCAAGATTCTCTGGTCTGATGAAACCAAAATTGAACTTTTTGGCCTGAATACCAAGCGTCACGTCTGGAGGAAACCAGGCACCGCTCATCACCTGGCTAATACCATCCCTACAGTGAAGCATGGCGGTGGCAGCATCATGATGTGGGGATGTTTTTCAGCAGCGGGAACGGGGTGACTAGTCCTGATAGAGGGAAAGATGAATGCAGCTAAGTACACCGAGATCCTTGAAGAAAACCTGCTCCAGAGCGCTCTGGACCTCAGACTGGGGCGAAGGTTTACCTTCCAACATGACAACGACCCGAAGCACACAGCCAAGAGAACAAAGGAGTGGCTTCGGAGAAAGTCTGTGCATGTCCTTGAGTGGCCCAGCCAGAGCCCAGACCTGAATCCAATTGAACATCTGTGGAAAGAGCTGAAAATGGCTGTGTACCGACGCTCTCCATCCAACCTGACGGAGCTTGCAAGGATATGCCAAGAGGAATGGGCAAAAATGTCCAGAAACAAGTGTGCCAAGCTCGTAGCTTCTTTCCCAAGACGCCTTGAAGCTGTAATCGCTGCCAAAGGTGCAGCAACCAAGTATTAGGCTAAGGGTGTGTACAGATATGTAACCCCTAAATAACCTATTTTTGTCAGTAAAATAAAATTTCATATTTTCTAAAAACCTGTTTTCACTTCGTCATTATTGGCTATTGTGTGTAGATGTTTGGGGCAAAAAATTAACTCAATCTATTGTAGTATAAGACTGTAACGTAATAAAACGTGGAGAAGGTGAAAGGGGGTGTGCAGACTTTCCGGCAGTCTGAGGTCCAGAGCGCTCTGGAGCAGGTTTTCTTCAAGGATCTCGGTGTACTTAGCTGCATTCATCTTTCCCTCTATCAGGACTAGTCACCCCGTTCCCGCTGCTGAAAAACATCCCCACATCATGATGCTGCCACCGCCAGGCTTCACTGTAGGGATGGTATTAGCCAGGTGATGAGCGGTGCCGGGTTTCCTCCAGACGTGACGCTTGGTATTCAGGCCAGAAAGTTCAATTTTGGTTTCATCAGACCAGAGAATCTTGATTCTCATGGTTTGAGAGTCCCCTAGGTGCCTTTTGGCAAACTCCAAGCGGGCTGTGATGCGCCTTTTACTAAGGAGGGGCTTCCGTCTGGCCACTCTACCATAAAGGCCTGATTGGTGGAGTGCTGCCTAGATGGTTGATCTTCTGAAAGGTTCTCCCATCTCCACAAGGATACGCTGGAGCTCTGTCAGAGTGACCCTCGGGTTCCTGCTCACCTCCCTGGCTAAGGCCCGTCTTCCCCGATTGCTCAGTTTGGCCGGGTGGCCAGGTCTAGGAAGATTCTTGGTGGTTCCAAACTTCTTCCATTTACGAATGATGGTGGCCACTGTGCTCTTTGGGACCTGTAAAGCTGCAGAGATTTTTCCGTACCCTTCTCCAGATCTATGCCTTGACACAATCCTGTTTCAGAGGTCTGCAGATAATTCCTTTGTCCCCATGGCTTGGAGTTTGCTCTGACATGCACTGTCAACTGTGGGACCTTATATAGGCAGGTGTTGGCAATCCCCAATCATGTCCAATCAATTGAATTTATCACAGGTGGACTCCAATTAAGTTGTAGAAACATCTCAAGCAGTATCAGTGGAAACAAAATGCACCTCAGCTCACTTTTGGGTGTCATATCAAAGGGTGTGCACACTTGTGTACATATGATATTTTACATTTTGATTTTTAATAAATTAGCACAAATGTCTAAAAACCTGTTTTCACTTTGTCATTATGGGCTATTTTTGTGTAGAATTTTGAGACAAAATATGAACTCAATCTATTGTAGAATATGTCTGTAATGTAATAAAACGTGGAGAAGGTGAAAGAGTATGCAGACTTTCCGGCTTGACTGTATATAGTGCCCTCCACTATTATTGCCACGCCTGGTAAAGATGAGTAAAAAGGGTAATAAAAAATTCACCGTTTGGTGAATTAGCTTAATCTCACACTGAAAAAATGAGAAATATCCAACCTTTAATTGAAGTAAATTTATTATGAGAAAAAAAAAATCCCTCATCAAGAAATAATTATTTTTTAACAAAAACACGTGTGCCACAATTATTGGCACCCCTACATTTATATATAGAATAAAGTAATCATTTTTAATATTCGGTCGCATATGCTTTGCATGCCATGACTTCCTGATGCCTGTGACCCAACAACATCAAAAGACTCTTGATATCTTATTTTCTGGTACTCTTACAAGCGATACTATAACATCTCGGCATTTGAATGGATCTCTATGGGAATTGGGGGGTGGGACTAGATTTAGCTGTAAATTATGCTGGAACAGTATGGAATACATGGTTGGTAAAATGTCTGAAAGTCATCAAGGGTCTGAGGTATCAAACGAGCCTCAAACCATCACTCTGCTGCCAGATATGCAGTAGATATGGACGGATCAGTTTTCAATACTCTGTGCTATGGACAACTGGCATTCTTTTAAACTGTGGCGTTTATAATTGGGGTCTTTTTTTGACCGTTCTGACTCCAGAGTCTAAAATTGCCATATGACTTTAGGTTAAGCACTATTTGGTCTATGTGGCTGCAATGAATGTAGGTTTACTTGAATGAATTAAGTCATAAGAGCGTCTTCCTTATGACTTGACCTTATACATTTTTTGGTTTATCTTTATCTCTGGAAGATTGAGGCAGGTATTGCGAGAGAGAAACCATCCCCGCAAAGCCAAATTTTTATAACTTCCACATTAATGTGGTGCAAAGGTTGTGTGAAGACAGATTCATGAGATTTTTACAACAGCATGTGACATTGGAGTGCAGTCACAGCCATACCTTTGAGTCTTAAAGGAGAAGTTCGGTATATAGCATGTTAAGCCTGTTATAAGGTTATTTACGATCATATACAACGGTCCATATCAACATTTTGACAAACTGTGCAGTCTTGAGATATATTGCTTTTGGCTCATTTCACAGCTAACTTACACAATGGACCTGGATGGGCATATAGAAAATCCTTCAAAAAACACCATAAACTCTTTTCAAAGATGGGAAACTCACCGAGTTGATGTTGATATGGACCGTTGTATATGATCATACATAACCTTATAACAGGACTTAACATGCTAAATACCGAACTTCTCCTTTAAGCAGCCCAATCAGGCATGTAAGACCTGGACAGTGAAGTACAGTCACAGCCTTACCTTTGAGTCTTAAGCAGCCCAATCCGGCTGGTAAATTCTGGACAGTGTCTGAAGAGCAGCATTGCATTTGGTCACCTTTTAAAAAAAAGAAAATAAACAAGTAAAATTACTATTTAGTTGCATTATATGTATACCCATTAATAATAACACTCTCTCTCGAGGCGTACACACACAATAAATATATATACAGATGAAGTCGGAAGTTTACATACACTTAGGTTGAAGTCATTAAAATTAATTTTTAACCACTCCACAGATTTCATGTTAGCAAACTATAGTGTTGGCAAGTCAGTTAGGACATCTACTTTGTGCATGACACAAGTAATTCTACCAACAATTCTTCCAAAAAACGGTCTTCTGCCGCTCTTAAAACGGTCCTCTGCTGCTCTTAAAACGGTCTTCTCAAGTGCTCAACAGATAACAAGCAACAACTAAACATCAGATAAAAACAATATAAAATGACTAAAAAGAATAAAAATAGTATTGCTAATTATAAGCTAGATTAAAAAGATATGTTTTCAGTTGCCGTTTAAAAATGTCCACTGAGCCCACCTCTCTAATATTCTTGATATCTTATCTTCTGGTACTCTTACAAGCGATACTTATAACCTCTCTGCATTTGAATGGATCTTTATGGGAATTGGGGGGTGAGACTAGATTCAGCTGTAAATTACACTGGAATAGTACAACCTAAGTGGCTAAATGGCTGTAAGTCATCAAGAGTCTGAGGTATGAAACTAAATACTGCTAAATACAGCCCAGGCAAACCAATAAATAGCCAATGCATCACTTGATCTGACAGCTCTCTCTTGAAATCCAGGATTTTCCAGGATTTGACAAGAACGGCTCTTCTGAACTCATTATTTGCACGTTATTATTGCACAAATTATTTGCATAAGAAAACAACACCATCATGTTCTGGGACAGAGAACAGAAAATGTTTCCAAATATTTCACAAAAAAGCAAAACAATACTTGTCCTCTCCAACCAACTCAAGGAGAAAATGCATCTCTTCAAATTGGAATAGTTTACAACAAGCATCATCAAGTAATGACAAAAGATACTGTTAAAAAAAATTGAACATGATTGATTACATTTAATCACAAAAGGTAAACCTTAAATTTTGATTTAATTTCAGTGAATCTGTTTTATTCCATTAGCCTTCCCCTGCTGGAAACCATTTCATTATTATGGATAGCTGTCCGTTCATCATTTTTGTGCAGGTGCTAGCTACACAATGGGCCTGATTTACGAAAACCTTTAGTGGGTGCAAAACCATTTAGCACACGCAAAATCAATAACATGACCAATGATTGGTCATGGAATTTATTTTGCACCAATCATAGGTCATGTTATTGGTTTTGTGTGTGCTAAATGTTTTTTGTTTTTTTTCTGTAAATCAGGCCCCATGTGTGTAGGCTACGTCCCACGGGTTATTTTACGATTTTCTCTAACAAATGACAAGCTAATTTGTCCTTGCGATTACTTGAGGACTCTTTTGAAAAAATCGTTTCTTTTTTTTTTTTGGGTGCCTAAAGCCCGCGTCACTCTGTGTAAGTCCAGAAGAAATTTTCAATATTCTGAGAGGCTACAGAATTTCTAGTGGTGTGAAAAAGAAAGAACAACCATATAAATGAGTGTATTTTCTTTTTCACATCACTGTAGCATTAAGCCAGACACTAGCATTAAAAACAGCAGAATAAACCCAAAAATGTCCTACCTTTATATCGTTTTTAAATTATGACGTGAACACCAATTACCACAGTTAAAATAATAATAATAATAATTTTACAACATGATTTTTAACCTGCAATATGCCCTTTAAATTGTATGTTTTTGTATGCATGATGTCATATAGGGCTATTCCTCAGAGTAAAACAAACTGAATTTAATAACCGTTTACATGCGAAAATAAACCGCAATGATCTATCTTGTGGAGGCTATAGCTCTTAATATGAGCATGCGTTTAGACAGGAATGATACTTAATGAGACTAGTCCACTGGATATTTACACACTATGTGTGAATATCTAATGAATAACTGAGGACCATTCAAACTGATCAGCATTAGGGTAAACAGATTAACTAAACCTATATATATCTTAGCATGATCCCCGTTTCCCCAAACCCATTAAAAAACATGCGCTTGCTTTTCAACTGATAAGAGAAAGGACTGACGGCCTTATCTATAAAGTCAGAGCCAATTTTTTTCCTACAGTTAGGGCCTTACATACAGTGCGCAACAATTACACGTTCTATAAACTTTTTATGGGAGATATCGATATTGCATATGGGCGCCAGAATTAATTCGTCAACCCAGCTAATATCGCAGCCTCAGCAGGCCTGTACAATCGCTTTGAGCATTTGAAACACAATGTTTCCTGGTCTGGCATCTGGTCTATGAGGACTATGTTTTCGCAAAGCAAGAAAAAATCTAATTTCAGGGGAGCCAACTCGCGTGTCCCGTTTCATTAATTGGACCTCAACTGCTAGGCTACCGAAACACACAACGTGTAGCCTACTGTCTCAGTAAAACGATCGACGAGTTCTGGAAACGTTCCCAACGCCTCCTGAACTGACGAATCGGAGAACGGCTCCGATGTCAAAACAAGTAGGAGCCGCCCGGCCAGAGAGTGTGGTTAAAGTTTTACAGAGAAACCGTTCCACCGACAAATGACATGAAACCTGCACACAACAACCAATAACAATAATAAACGAAAAATAAATAAACAAAATGAAATAGCCTACGTCTGTCCCCTTCCTAATGAAATAAATAACCAGACAATAGACTTAGGTTACGGGGACTGTAGGCTATCTGGGACTGTAGGCTATCTTAAGAGGCTACTCCTGGACGGGTCATAAAATGACATGATCAGCCTATAATTGATCACTGACACTTAAACGTTTTATTATTAGTCATAAATCTGCCTTAGGCATGATAAAGCTTCAAAGTGAAAGTTGCATTATGGCGGCCGTTAAGGAGGGGTAGCCTACTGTAGCTAATGTTTACACCGATTATTTCCACAGTTTGATAGCCTAACGTTACGTCCCAGAAATATATAATTTCGTGTAGCATAGACTGCTATAAATGCGCTGAAGTGTTCATCCAGATTTCAAAAGTATTTCCACCCCATATTTTTTTTTAAATTTAGGCCATATAGCCTACTCCGAGAACACTTTCAGACAATAGCCTATGCAGTCTCCTATACCAGAATAAGGTCAGTGAATGAAAAATAAACGTGCGTTCAATCTATAAATTTACACTGGAATTTAAACAATACACTATAGCTTTGACTGATGCCGGTTTAAAGTCGGTTATGATAAGGAAAATAGGCCTAGCGTCGAGTCCATGGACATCGCAATTCGCAAAGACCACGAAAAGAAAATAATTGCATGTTTTATTCATATAGCGTCAAAGTTAACTTAAAAATACATTTTCCAAAACAAGCCCAATAAACGGGAGGCTGAATTTAAAAAACACGTTGTCTGGTAATATATCAGAGCAATGCAACCAGAATAATGAATATCCGATACGATTTAGCGTTAAGGATCTAAGGTTATTTACAGCCTAGGCTATGTAGCTAGCCAGTTCAAAACTAACGATAACTGGCTACAGACTAGCCAGGTATTTGAATTTGGTAAAGATAACGTTCGGCTGACTGGCAACGTGTCCGCTACGTGCTAGCAAACATTGTAGCCTAGATCGTTATTTTATGAGCTAGTCGACAGCTACGTTACATAAAATTAGCTCGCATTCAAGTAAGCTCTCAAGAACCGCTGGTATGAGCCTTTCTGACATTTAAATCCGCATGGTTGTGTAGAATGATTATTGCGCTACGTTAGCTATTCAAATCCAGACGGACGTAGGCTAGAATTAATTAAACTTTAACGTTAGACTAGTAGCTAACCAACAACACACTCGAAAGATAAAGACAGCTAACGTTAACATTATATCGCAGGTCCATACGAAAAGCTATGGAAGTTATGTGCATTTGACAGCCAGTGACTCGCGAGCGAGCTTGCGTTGCCCTGTCTTCTGAGTTTAGGCTAACTTGTGCTGGAACTGGACATTTCGAACTGATTAATATTGCTATTTATTGGTAAAAAAATAAATAATAATAATAATTCCGAAAACGTAATGAGGTTGGGTTACTCGGTTGCCTACGCCTTCGAGCGCTATCGCTAGGTTATCTGGCTATCCATCTGACAAGGTAACTTTACCATTAAAATTGGCTAACAGTAGCTACATTCCAGCGACCTTAAATGACGGGTTAACACAAATTTCTTATTGTCCTGGCATGCTGGACTTTAAAAAAACGTTGTCACTACAGTTACTACAGTAAGTTACTCGCATGACTTTATTCATTTTTAACCCTGTATTGCTGTAAAATAGCTAATACAGCAGCTCGGCTAACGTAAGTTACATAATCAGCAACGATTTCACACATTTTACCAAGCAAAAGGAGCTTTTAAAGAAATTCAAATGGTATATCTGGTTTAACGGTCACCACACTTGTCTAAAAATTGCCACAGCTAACTTACTGACACGTATCGTAGATGTAGCCTACTTGTCGCTGTCTGTAGGTATTTTAATTAAATTTATTTTAACGGTTTTAATGCATATTTTCTCTGTTTCCTTGTTGCTTGTTGTTGTGTTGTCTGTAACGTTTTATGCTGCTATTTTGGCCAGGTCTCCCTTGTAAATGATATCATCGATCTCAATGGGACTAACCTGGTAAAATAAGGGTTAAATAAATAAATAAATAAAAATGGTGTCCCCCAGTCCAGGTGGAGCAGCGAGCTGTTCCCACACCACAGCACCGGGGCGACAGTGGCATCCGAACCACCTAGTCTAGCCAAATTACCTACACATCCATCGCTACTATAGCGTTGTAGTTAAATATCTACTTACTGGCTATGGTTACGTTAACTTCCAGTCAGCCATCTTTTAACGCGCAATTCGTCCAAAATGAATGAAAGAAAAAGCCTTCATAGTGCAACTCTTACTATGGACCCGTTTTTATTTATACCCTTCTAGATGTGAACGTTTCGTTCAGCTAGCTAACGTCAACCAAATAAGTTAGCCAACATAGCTATACAGATAAAAAGCTAGCATTCTAGCGTAGCTATCTATGTCTTTCCACTGTCAGAGAATGCCAGGACGAGAAACA
Source organism: Synaphobranchus kaupii (assembly GCA_029718625.1). Classification (NCBI taxonomy): domain Eukaryota; kingdom Metazoa; phylum Chordata; class Actinopteri; order Anguilliformes; family Synaphobranchidae; genus Synaphobranchus; species Synaphobranchus kaupii. Next base: position 1,977,156 of record CM056380.1, read on the forward strand.
AAACAATGATTTTACAGGCAACCCAATTTTTTTTAAATGCCAGGTCATTGTCTGCCTATTATATTTTGGACATTAAACACATATTTACCTGAACTTCACTACGCTTTGCCGGTGGCCCGGGCCAAAGAGTCCTTGACCACACGTAAACTTGCAACTGCAGTCTGCGATACTAGACTGACTTCAGCGTGAGACCAAGGGGACAACTGGGATGATATCACATGGGGTAACGGAGCTAGCCGAATCGAATATGTTCGGTTTCTTTTGAAATGATTCCCACTCCCATATCAGTCTGTATCAAACATAGCCTACATCGTTTGCGTTGCAACCATAGACTGTATGGTTGCAACCGAAAGAGTATTTTTTCTGTGAACAGATTGTGTTTATTAGTATCGTACGATTGTATATGCATTGATTATTCTGGTGGTCTGTTTAACTTCAAATGAGCAGCATTATTATGACGCCGTAGTTCTTATGCAAACCGCACTCTGTTAATAATATGAAATTTAACTTCAAGTCGTCATTTACAACTGTAACTTTTTTATTTATTCGTTTTATTTTAGGATTACTTTGCCACAAACAAATTAGAAAATTCAATCTCAGAGCCCGAAGCCTAAATTGTGGTTGGCTCGTGTTTGACGTCATGAACCTGTTCATTTTGTAGGGCACGTGATGTTATCCCAGGTGTCCCTTTAGTCTCTCCAGTCTTAGTGGCAAGCAAAATTTATAAACCCCAATTCCAAAAAAGTTCGGACAGGGACAGTATGTAAAATGCACATAAAAGCAGAAAGCATTGATTTGTAAATTCTCTTTTACATATATTTAAATGAAAACAGTACACAGAAAATATATTTAATATTTTACCTTATGAACTTTATTGACTTTTTAAAATATACGCTAATTCCGAATTTGATGCCTGCAACAGGTTCCAAAAAAGTTGGGACAGGGGCAAAAAAAGACGGAGAAGTTCGAAAAACACCTGTTTGGAACATTCCACAGGTAAAGAGGTGATGCTATCATGACTAGTTTCTCCTGACCTATTTTTCCATTGAGTTCAATAGGAAAATGAGTCAGGAGAAACAACCCTTAAAGGGATCCATCCATATCTACTGCATATCTGGCAGCAGAGTGATGGTTTGAGGAGGCTCGTTTGATACCTCAGACCCTTGATGACTTACAGCCATTTAGCCAACCATGTGTTCCGTACTATTCCCATTTAAGTTACAGCTAAATCTAGTCCCACCCCCCAATTCCCATAGAGATCCATTGAAATGCAGAGAGGTTATATTATCCCTTGTAAGAGTACCTGAAAATAAGATATCAAGAGTCATTTGATGTTGTTGGGTCACAGACATCAGGAAGTCATGGCATGCAAAGGATATGAAACCAAATATTAAATATGATGACTTTGGGGGGGACTATATGTAAAAATGGCTACAATTGCGAAAGTAGAAATAGAATGAAATAGAAATAGTAGTTTGTAACATTATCAATGTCTTGACTGTATTTTTTGTTCAATTTAATGCTACCTTGGTGAATAAAACTATCAATTTCTTTCAAAAAAATAAATATGTCTCAGGGATTCCAAACTTTTGAACGGTAGTGTATATAATTTGTAGAATACAAGTGTGACTGCGAGTATGTAAACTGTAAACGTTGATGATCACATAACTGTAGCCTACTTAATTTGTATGAAGAAGGCTACTACACGTTATATAAAAATTTAATATTTCTGCTTTATATCGAGACAGTAATGTGAAGTGACTTAAAATGGACAATGAAATAAACATTAGCTTGTAGTTTATAAATGTAAGACAACAGACTATAATACATGGGGGAGACTCCCTCAAAAGTGTAGGTGGTTGAGCTTGACGCGGCCAATTGAGTGTTAATGCATGTTAGCTATTTACGACTTGATGGAGGTTAATAGAACTGTGCATCCTCAATGTGGTATCTTGGTGGTGAAAGCCCCCTCTTTGACCCAGTTGCTAAAATAAAACGAAAACTGGACTCCTGGGTATCATTGATATGAACTTAAAAAAGAAATACAGCCAGGGAATGTTAAACTTGTCCACATGGTCTTCCATCAGAACTGCCGTTGTGTTGGGCTTCGCTAAAGCATTAGCATCCTCTCATGGTCTTCCATCAGAACTGCCGTTGTGTTGGGCTTCGCTAAAGCACTAGCATCCTCTCGTGGTCTTCCATCAGAACTGCCGTTGTGTTGGGCTTCGCTAAAGCATTAGCATCCTCTCATGGTCTTCCATCAGAACTGCCGTTGTGTTGGGCTTCGCTAAAGCACTAGCATCCTCTCGTGGTCTTCCATCAGAACTGCCGTTGTGTTGGGCTTCGCTAAAGCATTAGCATCCTCTCATGGTCTTCCATCAGAACTGCCATTGTGTTGGGCTTCGCTAAAGCATTAGCATCCTCTCATGGTCTTCCATCAGAACTGCCGTTGTGTTGGGCTTCGCTAAAGCATTAGCATCCTCTCATGGTCTTCCATCAGAACTGCCATTGTGTTGGGCTTCGCTAAAGCATTAGCATCCTCTCATGCTCTTCCATCAGAACTGCCGTTGTGTTGGGCTTCGCTAAAGCATTAGCATCCTCTCATGGTCTTCCATCAGAACTGCCATTGTGTTGGGCTTCGCTAAAGCATTAGCATCCTCTCATGCTCTTCCATCAGAACTGCCGTTGTGTTGGGCTTCGCTAAAGCATTAGCATCCTCTCGTGGTCTTCCATCAGAACTGCCGTTGTGTTGGGCTTCGCTAAAGCATTAGCATCCTCTCGTGGTCTTCCATCAGAACTGCCGTTGTGTTGGGCTTCGCTAAAGCATTAGCATCCTCTCATGGTCTTCCATCAGAACTGCCGTTGTGTTGGGCTTCGCTAAAGCACTAGCATCCTCTCGTGGTCTTCCATCAGAACTGCCGTTGTGTTGGGCTTCGCTAAAGCATTAGCATCCTCTCATGGTCTTCCATCAGAACTGCCGTTGTGTTGGGCTTCGCTAAAGCATTAGCATCCTCTCATGGTCTTCCATCAGAACTGCCGTTGTGTTGGGCTTCGCTAAAGCATTAGCATCCTCTCATGGTCTTCCATCAGAACTGCCATTGTGTTGGGCTTCGCTAAAGCATTAGCATCCTCTCATGCTCTTCCATCAGAACTGCCGTTGTGTTGGGCTTCGCTAAAGCATTAGCATCCTCTCATGGTCTTCCATCAGAACTGCCATTGTGTTGGGCTTCGCTAAAGCATTAGCATCCTCTCATGCTCTTCCATCAGAACTGCCGTTGTGTTGGGCTTCGCTAAAGCATTAGCATCCTCTCGTGGTCTTCCATCAGAACTGCCGTTGTGTTGGGCTTCGCTAAAGCATTAGCATCCTCTCATGGTCTTCCATCAGAACTGCCGTTGTGTTGGGCTTCGCTAAAGCATTAGCATCCTCTCATGGTCTTCCATCAGAACTGCCGTTGTGTTAACCCACTGAGGGCTTCGCTAAAGCATTAGCATGCCTGCAGGGTCCATGCGCTTTGTTCCAGCTACACTACAGGGTTTCAGAATAACAGCGTTAGGGCCGAAACATACCTTGCGCAAATACGCGAACGTGGACGCTTCGAGCTTCGCAAACAGCTTTTCTTTTGCCATGACATTTCATTTGTGAAAGACAGACCAGAGGAAAGCACAAATCGAACAAGGAAGTTGTTTACTGTTGTTGCCAGCTATAGCGTAACAGCCCTCACTGCAATGCTATAGAAAGAATTTCAGGTGACACATTTTAGAACGAAATCGACTTTGCGTTGTAGGGAAAATACATTTCCTGCTTCAATGTTCTTGGATGGTCACCTAACACAATCAGCCTTACTCAATGATCAAGAGGGATTAGAAACAAAGCCAGGTGACAATAACCATTTGGTTTCCTCCCACTCCGGTGTGAGACGAGTTAGCCAGCTTACCTAGGTGACAATAACCATTTGGTTTCCTCCCACACCACATACAATGTCCATTTGTTTGCCTGTCACCCAATCAGGGACAGGAACCTGCATTCTATGTCAGCATTTGTTTGCCTGTTTTGGGTATAAAGCTTGTACCACACACAACACTATTTTGTAATTGAACTGCCTTACGATTACCCGGTATCTTGTATACTGTAACGAAGACTATTTTGCAGTGTAATTAAATTGCTATTGACCTAAACTTTGGAACTCCGAGTTTTACTTGACAAAGGACAGAATTCCTACATAAAGTCCCAATCAGGGACAGGAACCTGCATTCTATGTCAGCATTTGTTTGCCTGTTTTGGGTATAAAGCTTGTACCACACACAACACTATTTTGTGATTGAACTGCCTTACTATTACCCGGTATCTTGTATACTGTAATGAAGACTATTTTGCAGTGTAATTAAATTGCTATTGACCTAAACTTTGGAACTCCGAGTTTTACTTGACAAAGGACAGAATTCCTACATAAAGTCCCAATCAGGGACAGGAACCTGCATTCGATGTCAGCATTTGTTTGCCTGTTTTGGGTATAAAGCTTGTACCACACACAACACTATTTTGTGATTGAACTGCCTTACTATTACCCGGTATCTTGTATACTGTAATGAAGACTATTTTGCAGTGTAATTAAATTGCTATTGACCTAAACTTTGGAACTCCGAGTTTTACTTGACAAAGGACAGAATTCCTACATAAAGTGGCGAGCCAGCCAGGACGAAAAGCGGGGACGATTGGAGAACTTTTCCTTTTCAAGCAAGACAATCCGCACCATTCCATTTTGTATACCAACAAAGAATCCAAGAACTTTTCTACAGCCACACCAAGCCAGGACGTCTTTTGTTGCACGGAGAGGATACAGGCCTTCTGCTGCTGCAAGGAAGACAAACTGGACCTCCATCGCAAGCCCTCTTTCGGCGAACAAATCTAGGAGGAATCCTTGTAAGTATAACGGTTTTTTCTGCATTATTCCGCTGTGGATAATAATTTGAGTTTATGGTTATATAACAAGTGTGATTTGTCAGCTGTGGCAAAGGTGAGCAAAATAGCACAGATTTAGGAGCAAATTCAAGACTTAGGCATGAGAATTCTCCTGGGAATTTAATAAGTAAATTCTGACCTGTTTAACAGTGAAAGGTAACTTTACGGGGTTAAGCGGGAGGTGTGTTGACCTGTTTAACAGTAAAAGGTAACTTTACGGGGTTAAGCGGGAGGTGTGTTTGTAGAGGAACTGGGCTTTTTGGAAAAGTACCAGCAGGGTATCCCACATTTATCCTGTGTCCTTGAGGTAAACCACCACACTAGGTATATTGTACATAGGTGTACTCAGAACCTAGAATGATGGAGTGGGCCATTGATTATATTGCAAAACATTGCAAAGAGGGATCCTATGGATCTCTGTTAGAAAAATCAGATCCTCTAGTTTGGCTTGAGGAAGCGTGTACAGAGCACAATAGTAAATGTAAAAATAAAAAACATAAGCATGCAAATGTACTAGCAGCCCTGGTGCAAGGTCAAACTGAATTAAAACACCGTTTGTCAGTAGCAGAGAAACTCTGTGTTGAACAGCAGAAAACCATTGCAACACTTAGAAGTGAGAATGCAGAACAGCAACAAACAATTGAATCACTTAGAAGTGAGAATGCAGCAGGACAGGCAGAGCGCTGTTTAGCAGCACATAACAGTATTGAACTGCGGCAGCAGTTGGCATCACTGAGGACAAGCTTGGCTGACTCAAAAACTGTAAATGCCACAATAAATAAACAGTTAGACAAGTGTAAAAATGCTTATGAGTTGCTATGGGAAAAAAGTGCAAAAAATCCAGAGGTTGCGCGTAGATCAGTAATAAAGGACAGTTCTGCTGATAAGCTCAGACAAATTCAGTGTCATCTTGCTGCTTTGGGTATTAATTTACCTGAGTACACCGACTCTGAAAGTAATTGTGATAGTTCAGAAGAGGCGGATTCAGATCCATCTGAAAGTCACATTGCTGTGGGTCCAGTTAAAGCGGCACCTTTCCGCATAAGAGGGCGCAAAACACGTAGGAGAGCAGCAGGAGCTACTGAGGGCAACGCTGCTACAAATTATGAATACGAGGCAGTACAGGAACACATTCCATTGTCTACCTCAGAACTCGGGAACTTGTGTAAAATAATTGGTCAGTGGGATGGTTTCTCTGATCCCCGGAATTATTTAGCTGAGTTGAAACGACAGGCTACAGCACAAACTCTAGATGACCAGGATTGTTGCCAGATTCTGCAGTTAACTATTCCTGCTGATCTAGTTCAGTCACTACCTGAAAATATTCAAGGACCTTTAGATGGTGTGTGGGCAAATGCCCAGCAGAGAGAGTCTGCATTATTGGATATGATTGGCAACCCACAACCCAACTGGAAACAAATACAGAACACCACACCTAATAGAGGTGAAAATCCAGTAGCTTATATGAACCGCTTGTTCAATTGTTACACCAGGAATTCTGGCATTCCAAATCCAGGCAGAAATGATCCAGCTTTCCTTGCATTAATCATACAACAGTATGATGACATAATAAATGATGCAACAAAGCTTGCATTAAATCAAAAACAAAAAGCAAACAATTTTACATTTGCTGATGTCTGTAGTCTTCTATCTAGTTGGTATGAAACTACACATAGTGTCCCCAGTAACAAAAAGGTTTCAGCTGTTGTCACTAATGAGGGTCGTAAGACATCTAGAGATGCTTGCCACAACTGTGGTAGGATTGGACATTTTAAAAGGGACTGCTGGTCACGGGGTGGGGGTGCTGCAGGGCAGAATCCAAAACAGAAAAACACAGGAAAAGTTGTAACACAGTCAGAAATATCTCCTTCTGCTCCAACTCTGACCTATAAACTACTGCATGAGTTTATAGTTGTGGTCAAAAATTACCTTCAAACACAGTCAGAAATCTCTCCTTCTGCTCCATCTCTGACCTATGAGGAAATGAATAATCTACAGCATGAGTTTATGGTCATGGTCAAAAATTACCACCAGAAAGGGCCTTGGGATGCAAATTAGGCAGGGCCACATGAAATTGTGGACACCTGCGGGGAGGGCAATCTTAAGGTTACAATGAAGGGGAGGAAAAGAATGGGGTACAAATGGTATCATGCAGACCAATGTAAACTGTATCCAAATGTTAAACTGCCATAAGAGTAAATACTGCACTTGATGTTTTTCAGGAATCAGGACATGAGGTGGACTGAAAAGCCTCAAGGGGGGATTATGTAACACCAAGATGGGTATTTTTTTTTTGTTTTTACCTTTTATTATATGTTTTATTTTTCTATTATTCCAATTTTCACATGCCAAAACACAAATGATGCCTGCATGGTGCACAGCAATGGGACTGCATATCTCAGCCACAAAAACTACAATCTAACTTGCCACATGAAAGCCACATGTCTGGAGGAAGCTGCAGGAGACGGAAAATGCCAGTGCCCTTTGGCCTCACAGGAGATGGGATCAGTAGGTGTGAGGATATTAATGAATGCAGAAAAGGACAATCTTGTGGCATTAATCAGGTTTGCATAAATACACTGGGAAGCTACAGGTGTGACTGCATTCCTGGATGGACAATGAACCATAGTATGTGAGAAAAAATGCCCTCGGATGTGGCCTATGCCAGCTAATGGGGTTATTACTGTTCGTAACCCACATATGTATGTGAATAATGTACAATGGGAATTTTTAACAATTGCTATGAATCTAGGGGACTTAAAAACACAACACATAGATGCTTGCAAAGATGATTACTCTTGTTTCCAGGCCTTTTGATGACTTGATACAAAGGGAATGGGAGGAAGTAGGACTCAGGGGGGCAGCCAAGAAGTGAAGGAAGCAAAGTATATTTGGGGACTTGGCAGGTATATTTGGGACAGGAAACTCTTTGTATAATAGTCATCAGGTGGGATTACTCAAACAGTACATCAGTAATGTAAAGAAAAAATTAGGACATTTTCTCCAGGACCATGTTCAATATTCCAGTAAATCAGATGATATCCTTGTTCAATATATGCAGGCACAAATATCACTTAATGCAGATGTTATGCAAGGACTTTTCAAATTATCAAACAGACAATTAAGCGGCAGAATTTTGGTTTTCTAGCGACATCATCAGACAGTCAAATTGGATGAAGTAGTCCTTAGATCTACCTCCTCCTGGCAGCTGACTTTTATTATCAGTAGTCTAAATTCTCAAGGAAATTGTAATTATGATAAGTTCCACCAGGTAAGAGCATGGCAGACTATGGCAACAAGTCCAGCTGGGTGTGGTGTTGGGATCCCATGACGGGTAAGACTCTCCAAGCCAAAAGAGGGCAACCTAAGACAGGACAGCACCGCCACTGGCACACTTCTTGGAAATGAGGTGTTCATGTTGTTTGTCAGATTTGGGTGAAGTGTAAGACTCTTAAGTTGACATGATCCACTCAAACACTGGCAAATCAACCACGCCACTGGCCAAATCAACTAACTTATCATAAATACAATGTAGGTTAAAACTTAAGTGTAAGCAGTGACTCATCGCCACTGATAGGCACAGTATTCAATTATAGAATAGCAGCTGGGAGTGAGTAATCAAGGCCTATTCCAACCAAGGAGACTAGATTAGCAATACAATAGACTGGTTCCTGAGTTAAACCTTTCTCTCTTGTTTGTATATGGGTCAAGGTTTAAGGGGGGATTATGTAGGGAAAATACATTTCCTGCTTCAATGTTCTTGGATGGTCACCTAACACAATCAGCCTTACTCAATGATCAAGAGGGGTTAGAAACAAAGCCAGGTGACAATAACCATTTGGTTTCCTCCCACTCCGGTGTGAGACGAGTTAGCCAGCTTACCTAGGTGACAATAACCATTTGGTTTCCTCCCACACCACATACAATGTCCATTTGTTTGCCTGTCACCCAATCAGGGACAGGAACCTGCATTCTATGTCAGCATTTGTTTGCCTGTTTTGGGTATAAAGCTTGTACCACACACAACACTATTTTGTGATTGAACTGCCTTACTATTACCCGGTATCTTGTATACTGTAATGAAGACTATTTTGCAGTGTAATTAAATTGCTATTGACCTAAACTTTGGAACTCCGAGTTTTACTTGACAAAGGACAGAATTCCTACAGCGTATAGCTCGAAGCGTCCACGTTCGCGTATTTGTGCAAGGTATGTTTCGGCCTTATAGGCCATTCAGTGTTAGTGGAGACATTAGAGGTAAATGTTTGGGCATTGCTGGGCAACCTAATGGTTTTCAGAGCCTATGTTTGGATGCAGAAGAGGGAGTTGATGGTTATGGCTGGCTGTTTGTCATGGAAGTATAATGTGGTGGCAGGTTCGGAGGACCATATGTGACAGGGAGGGAATTCAAAAAGTTATTCCCGTAAGGGAACAACCACTAGTCGGAAAAAAAATTATCTGTGAAAAGGGAGGAAATAACTAAGGAAGGGACAAAACTCCTGGCTTAAAGTCAAACGAAAAAATAGGCCCAGAAAAGGTGGGCGAAGGCTCAAGCAGAGCACTGACAGAGCGAAGGAAATAAGGACCCTCACTCACTCCGAAAAGACCGAACAGATGGAGGGAACAGAAAAACGAAAGAGAAATTAAAACAACCCAGAAAATACTAGGCGAAACACTCGAAGGCTTGTAGAAAATAAAAGAAATAAACGAAAGACCTCACTAGAAAACAAGAGAGGAGAAATGGTAAATAAGGAACTGTCTCAGCGAGACCAGCACAGGAGACAGAAACGAGGGACAGAAAAATGCAAAAGCAAAACAAAATCCTAAGGAACACTAATGCATTAGAAGGCAAGTCCCACATTAACCCAAAGCAAGGTCATGGGGGGGAAAGTCGTCTCCTTAAAATGCCTAAGCCTATACCGTGCCAGCAACGTGAAGTTGTGAAACAACACTGAAGCGCCGGAAAACGGAAGCACAGGGCTTTTATAGCAAGCAGGTAACCTGAAACAGGTGCGATCACTGAGAGCCGAGACAGAGAGAAAACCCGGAGCAGATGACAGAAAAAACAAGGGAAACGCACCCTCGTGCCGCTCCAGGAGAGAACGACCGCAGAAACAAGAAAAGGCTGCCACAACCATGACAGGAAGTCACAGGTGTCACAGATTCTGTGATTTTTGCCTTTTTTGATTTTGATTTTTTGGCATTTATGTGGCTTTCGCTGCCTTTGTAATTTCTTTGATACCCCCATTTTTTAGTGTTTTCACTGATTTTTCGGCAGTCTTAGATGGTAACTTTCTACCTTAATATAGCCTACCGTGTGATTTGTATAGGGCAAAGCATTTTTACAATATTGCACAAACGCTGGGAGACACAAAGTGCGACAATGTATACAGATTCTGGAATGTTCTGGGATCAACATTCCCATCTTTATCAGCAGTCATGGTCCTAGCCTATTTGGTTCCCAATTTCAAATGGCACCCCACCCCCCATTTGATCCAGTAAGTTAACTAGCAAGCATGAATGTTGGAAAATATCCACATTGGCATTGGCTCCCATTCACTCCCATCTCATTTTTGAGTGCTGTGAACTATTAATTTTGGCGAGCTCTCAAATGAATGTATGCCTATTGGCCTCAGTAACCCCGAGGACTTTTCAGCACCTTATGGACCAGATCCTGGGCAATAACCTCTTCCGGTCTCTACTGCTGTACTTGGCCAACATGGTAATACTCTCCTCCTTCTTTGATCATTCACCTCTGGTGCTTTCTTGCTTCCAAAAACATGACCTAATGGTGCAGTGGACTAAGTGCTCAGTCGTTCAGTGTAGGGCTTCCTAGCTGGGACGTGTCATCTTACCAGAGGTTGTTGCCTCACATCTTGAGAAGATTCATTCTGTAGCAGATTTGTCAGTGGCCATGGGACTTTACAGGCTAATCATTCATGGGCTTTGTAGGGTATTATAGGTGGCTTGTTAAGAACTTCCCTCCGCTTGCAGCGTCCTAACATGCCTTTTCTGCTCTAGGTCCCCCCAAGGCAAGGTCTAAGACGAGGTGGGTGGGGTCCTGTTTAGGCAGCTGCTGTGAGTCTGCATTCCTGGCCCTGAAGCAGTGGCTCATCTCTGCACCAGTTCTGGCCTATGCCGACTTCTCAAGGCCCCTCCATCTTGAAATTGATGCAAGTCATAAGGGGCTCTGACCCATTTTGTCACAAGAAAGTGGGGATGGTGGTAGGAGGCGAGTGGCTTGCGCCAGTCGGGGGCTGCGCTCTTCTGAGAAAAACATGGAAAACTACAGTGCTATGAAGTTTGAATTGTTTGACACCGTGAAACGGAAGTTTGAGCAGAACTGGCTTCTGCGATATGACCTGTACGCGAGCAGAATCGTTTGGCGGTAATTTTTGTAGGGCGGGGAGTCGATTTGATTGACATTGAATGCAGACGTGCATTCAGAACTGAGATGGATTTGGACAACACTCTAAACTCCGTTGTGGAGGATCACTAGATTTATGGGGCCTGTTTCACAGACAATGATTGAGCCTTGTTCTAGATTAAAATAAGTATTCAATGAAGATCTCCATTGGAAACATTTTTTAGTATAGGACTAAGCTTAATCCATGTCTGGGAAACCAGCCCATACAATAAATAATATATAACTGTATATAGACTATGCGCTATTTATATGTACACAATTTTTCTGTCATTTCATGCAATCTTTAAGCAGTGGTATTTATGGGCCATAACCCCTTTAGCTATTTGAGAACAGCCAAGCTGGGCACCATTTAATATCTAGTGTATGTAATATGTAGTTTTAATATCTATATATTATCTATTTGAATGTATTTTGTTGTGTCTGGCTTTTGTCTTTTGTTTTTTTCAGCAACCCCACTGCACATGACGGGTATTAATTAGACCTTTCCTTCGAAACATGTGACTCAGCCACCTGTTTCTCCCTACGCACCATCTCCAAACTCACACAGAGCAGAATCGAAGGAACCCCACCCATATGCAGCTGCTTGCAGACCGTGTGCTTGCCAAGCCGTACAGGATTGTCTGATGAACGCGGGCTGACTGAACCCACCCATACCCTGGGCAAGGCAATCGACAATTGCCTGTTACCCTGTGGGGGTTTGAGGGTTCCTCTTCTTCCTTTCCGGTTTTATTGGCAGATTGAATGCTGCAAAGCATATTGCTGCCACCTACTGGACACCACGAGAAAGTGGTCACACTGATCCCTGCCAATGAATGATGATGACGATCTCTTTTCCTCATAACTCGATGCTGACCTTAGACACGATTGCTCTTGAAACATCAGAAAACTGAGCTGTCTTGTTAAATGAAGCTCCCACCTCAGTAATCACCACATTTTTTAAGCCTGTGCTTTACATGCTAGCCTGTGCTTTGCATGCTAGCCTGTGCTTTGCATGCTAGCCTGTTTAATGAAAATAACATATACAATTGAATTTGGTAAGTTACAATAGACAATGAAAGGAATGTACTTTCTGTCTCTGGTTTTTGGGGGTGGCTAAAGAGTGTCCATGCTTTCTGTGAAATTAGTGAATAGTTATGAGTTCAGGTATTTACAATCCATAGAAAGGACTACCGAAAGATCTCATATTGCCATAAAAACAATGGATTCATAAATAAAAAATTTAAATGCTTTATTTTGACAAATCGTGAAATAGAAAAGCATGCGATTAAATTATTCAGCCACCACAGGATCCCGCGAACGTTTTTAAAATGCATTGGCTCACAAACGGATTACAGGCATTTTACTAGTATAGAAAGTCATTATTAGTACGCGCTGTGATATTATTTATTTATTTATTATTCTCATTAGGTTTTGTGTGTATGTGTTAGTATGTATAATATTTATTATTTATCTTACATACTTGATATTTTGGGGAAAGTAGGTAAATCTTAGAACCACACTCCAGCCCAGGAGGTGGCGGTAATGCACCAAAAGCTGGATTCAACCGCCAATAAATGAAGAAGAAGTAGAAGTCTGCTATGCTTTTTGTCCCTTTCTAAGACCTGTAGCTAGGTAAATCGTTTTTGTAAACGCATATCGGAACTGGTGGTGAAGGTCGTGTGTTTAACCGGTGAGTATTTCATGTAAAATGGAGCTAAATCTTCAATAAACATGTGCTATTTATTGGCACTACTTACACCAAGACGTTGTGTGAAAAAATTGAAAAGGATTAACGTTACAGTCAAATGCATTTAACGTTAGCACAATGCTCACAAGTCACTGTACAAATCGAGGGCCTTGTTGGCGTTAATTTAGTGCTAACTTTAGTTAACCAACTTTCACATTAACCAACAGGGTAATTTTTTTACCCGCAACGTTACGGTAGTAAATGTAATTACGGTTCGGTCAATACCCGCTTACTGTATGCATACAAGACGGGTTAGTGGGTAAAGGTTGCTTGCTTAGTTTAGCTAACGTTAGTGCTAGTTGTCTTGTTAACTAGTTAGCTATATCATGCAACTAATGTTTGCTTAGGAATGAACGTAACTTGGCTAACTTGCAGCAACCTACCACTGTATCGTTTTATTAAGCAGATGAATTGTGCAACCGGACTGATAAGTTAGCTGTCAAACTCTAGCGTTACAATAATTTGTGATTTTTTTGCCCACTAGCGGGCTAGCTAACGTGAACGTTACCTACTTCGGAATCTAATCCTATGATCTAATCCCTGTATTGCCAATTTAAATAAGGTCGCTGTTTCCGTCTTTGTCGCTAGCTGCTAACGGAAGATTAAACGCCAAGTTACTTTGTCGCTCACAGAAAATGGATTTGTCTGGAGAGATTGTAAATTGGTAACGGTGGTAAATTGTAATGCTAGCTAGCGAGTTAGCCAGCTGTGTTGCCTACGTGATGATCTTCAGAGGTCATACGAGGATAACCAAATGGCTAACGGTGGTTTACTACCGGCAAATTAACACTAACGAAGCATAAATCTTTGTATTGTAGCCGTCCGTATGTGCAACATTGAATTAACGGTAACACGGATAAATTCAATTAGAATAATGTTATTTGAAAGAATATTTTTGAGAATCAGCCCGCTAATGCTGACAGTGGAGTTGATTAGTAAATGGGCGAACCACTTACAAATTTTACCTACCACAATATTTTTCGGAACATTCAAAATGGAACCGTATTATGCATGTACATGCAGTTGAGATGTGTTTATGCATACATGTGCTCTAGTTGAATTTCAATTCACACCTGACTTTACCTGACCATAACACATTAATCTTGTGTATCACTATAGCTACTGCTTACAAAAGCCAAATTTCTCAACTGATGTGACGTTATAAATGGTTAAAACCAGTGGTGAAGGTCTCTTCCCCATTACAAAATGTGAAACCCTGTAATTTCTTGTTTTTGATGTGACTTTTTGCTGGTGTGAATTTTCAGGTGTCACAATGTCCCTGCCAAAGCCAGTCATGCGGGGGCTCCTTGGGAAACGGCTGAGGTTCCACTTGCCCATTGCCTTCGTCGCATCCTTGATCGCTGCTGCAGCCTTCAAGGTGAAACTGCAGAGAGCTGCTGCTGTCTTATTACATTTTTTGGCATCAATAATTCAGGAAAGTGCAGGCAAGCATGCACTCCATTTTGAAGTGCATACTGCCACGTGCTTGTTCTTATCACTCCACAGTCCACTCGCTGAGCCACGCATCACTTGCTGCGGCTGCCCAGTTGGCTTCGCGAGACACACTTTGACTGAAGCCCTCCCTCCCTACATATTGAATTGGCTGGCAGGGTGCGCAATTGGCCAGTGTGTCGCTTGAAGGATTTTAGTCGACTGGGAAACTCTTGCCTCATCATGCAATAGCAACGTCACTCCAGGCGCCTGTCGCCTACCTGTTCCTGCTGTCTTAAGTAGTAGTACAGGTTTCTGATCGCACTGCTCAGCTTGTGGACAGCAGACTGACAAGAGGCAGTGCTTATCTGCATTCGCCCAGAGTGTTGGAGTATTTTTCAGCGATGGGACTGTTAAATTAAGACCTTTAAAACCGTTAAAATTAGCAGATTGTGAACGAAGAAAAGGGGGTAATTGTTGTAATTAAACAATGCTTTTTTTCACAGACCACTGGCTATTTCAAGTATTATTAATCTTTAGCTCAAGTGGATATTAATATACTGCAGCAGTTACCCAGATAACAAATAGCAAGGTTGCTTTTGTGTATATGAAGATATTTACTGAATGAAGCAAAATATTTCAGCAGATGCAAGGTTCAGTGTTTGTCTAGTCTTTAAATATCAGCTTTTGTGTGCCTGAAAGAAATCTAGTACGTGCAAATTGAAAACTAAGACGACAGTACCAGTGTTGGTGGATTTCAGATGGAATGACCTTTGTCAATGTATTTTATTGGTGGAGGAACTTCCAGTTGGTAAATAACCTCTTTCTCCCTCTAGTACGGAGTTACAGAGCCCAGAAAACAGGCATATGCTGATTTCTACAAGCACTATGATGCCACAAAGGAATTCAATGCAATGCGGGAAGCCGGGGTGTTTGAAAGTTGCAGGCCTACTGGTGAATAAACAGACGTGAGTTCATGTAATGCAAGGCTGTGTTTAAGGAAAATAAATTTCAAGTACTTGTACTCCATTTTTATGTAAATTTTAATCCTGTTTAAATTACTGTATAGCAAAGCCTTCTTAAAATGTTGTGTCTGAGTATATTCCATATGTACTGGTCTGTGCAAAATTTTAAATATGATTTTTACAACCTGGACATGGCATATTGTTTGTAACTGGCAACCAAAGAGTAAATATGTATTGGTCATGCACACAAATAATAATACAGTGGTGTGTTTTTTATTTTTCTTCTCCTGTACAGGTGATATCCCAATATCCATTCCTGATGTAAACTTCCTGCACCTTGTTTTTTTTTTGAAGGGGACAGTGTTCTCTATGCTCTCAATGAATCCAATAAACATATTTCTTCTTGAAGCTTTTGCCTGAAAGTGGTTTATTTCATGTATGTTTGCATAAAATGCAGTGAAGAATACACTGTATCAGAGAGATGGTAATATAACAAACAAATGCCTTCAGAAAGCCGCGAAAGAAGGCGGAGTTTCCACGCAGAAATTCAGATGTATAAAATAACACGTGCTGTGAGAATCTCCGTACTTCTGCGCATGCTGGACACCATACGTACGCAATATTTGGCGTCAGTGTGATATGGTGACATAGTGACCGAAAGGCAGAGGTAGTAAAAGCAAAATATTTTCTAAGCAGATTTACGACTTTCACCCTGAGCGTTCTTTTACATTCTTTTACTCGAGTTTTATGTGGCCCCAGGTGTTTTAAAGAGATGTGAAGCATCTGAGTGCTTGGACATTCCTAATGATCTCTGGTACATTTAAAAAAAATATATATATATATATATATATATATATTTCAAGGATGTGGCCCCAGAAGTGACTGGATTTGATCTGACTGATTTAAGGCATAGAGTAGAGAGTTTGGTTAACGGAGTTAAGCTAAAGGCAATTGTGAGCCGTCCCATGTTGAACATCAGCTAAACGGTCATACAGCACTGTCAACTTGCTAAAATCAGGTTTACCTGATGCGTACAACTCAGTAAAAATGGATGTATCTGAAAGAAAAGCAGTTTGAGTTATATTGACTACTTTTCAAAGTAATTTAGAAATGTTAACACAATGCAATGATGAAAGTAAGTACCATTCAACTTAAACGCAAAACTGAAGAAGTGAACCTCTGGATACTTACTGTTACACTGCTTACAGGCTACCCAACAGTGTACTGTTCTGGTCTAGAGTCTAATGAACTGTCCTTTACTGTGACTATATTGTCCAGTGCTGGACAGCTAGTGGGGCATGTCAATTTGAACAATTTTATGTCACTGGCATCCAAAGTGTAAATATGTTAAAAGTTTGGAAAACTCGCCACTTTTTTTAACATGACGGTAACGTGAGACCGGTGTGAATAAGAATTCTTACCGGGTAGGAGTGCCAACAGGAAGCTGTGTAGAAAAAAATAATTCATGCAACGTAAGAACCATGGTAAGAACGCGGGAGTGAACCATCTTGAAATTTCTACAATCTCTGCTGGTGAGATGACGTAACAGAAAGTGCGTGGCCCCTCCCACCACTCAGACTTTTCTGCAGGCTTCTCGTGCTCTCGGGACGGGTCTTGTGTCTTCTTGAACTCTCCAGAAGATTCCCGTCACATCATGGAGAACATGTACAGTCATTGGACGATGGAGTCAGAGAATTCTCGAAGACGGTCTAATGATATAAAAAGAGTTGCCTTCAGTTGGCGTGTTCAAACTTACGAAGAGCACATCAGAGGAAAACGGACAGAAAGCGAGACACCAACGGATAGCGACCTTTCTCCTCTCTGTAAGTACCTTGTTTAATAAAGCCAGTTAGCTAAGGTAACGAAACTTTTATAGGAAATTACCTATCACCAGATTCGTAGGTAATCTCTTGGTAGCCTACAATACCATTTGTTTCGTGTATGGAAAGCAAGTTTAATTACACCGTGCTTGCTAGATAGCCTGCATGTTTGATAGTATTACATACTGTTTATGGCTATTTGCTATAGCTAGTCTTAGGTCTTAGAAAAATATTATCTAGGCTACTTCACAGTTTCACTTGTGCATAAATGTAGTTTACTAGCAGGACTGTGCTGTTCTGTGCTGTTCTCATGAAATGAGATTATTGACATCAGTGGAAACAGTCCTGAAATATGAATGTATGGTCCTTGTCTTTCTTCTGTTGTTAATATGAGGAATAAAAATCCAAGACAGAATTGAGCCTATTATTAGAAAAAACACAATATAGAAACTGCAGAGATTGATATTTTTGTTTTGCTTTGTTTTAGTCAAGGACACACATACCCATAATCAAGATGTCTTCTGCAAAAGGAGTGTCAATTGGGATCGACCTGGGAACCACCTACTCCTGTGTGGGTGTGTTTCAGCATGGAAAGGTGGAAATCATTGCCAACGACCAGGGCAACAGAACCACCCCCAGTTACGTAGCCTTCACAGACACCGAGAGGCTCATTGGAGATGCTGCAAAGAACCAGGTGGCCATGAACCCCAGTAACACCGTCTTTGACGCCAAGCGGCTGATCGGCAGAAGGTTCGACGATCCCGTTGTGCAGTCTGATATGAAGCACTGGCCCTTCAAGGTAGTCAGCGACGGAGGAAAGCCCAAAGTTGAAGTGGAACACAAAGGAGAGAGTAAAGCGTTCAACCCTGAAGAAATCTCCTCTATGGTGCTGGTCAAAATGAAAGAGATCGCTGAGGCCTACGTGGGGCAGAAGGTGTCGAATGCGGTCATCACCGTCCCCGCGTACTTTAACGACTCTCAGCGCCAGGCCACCAAAGATGCCGGCGTAATCGCTGGGCTCAACGTTTTGAGGATCATCAACGAGCCCACAGCAGCCGCCATTGCCTACGGCCTGGATAAAAGCAAGAGAGGGGAGCGCAACGTCCTGATCTTTGACCTGGGCGGGGGGCACCTTCGACGTCTCCATCCTCACTATTGAGGATGGGATCTTTGAGGTGAAGGCCACTGCCGGCGACACGCACCTGGGCGGGGAAGACTTTGACAATCGTTTAGTCAACCATTTTGTGGAGGAATTCAAGAGAAAGTACAAGAAAGACATCAGTCACAACAAGAGGGCAGTGAGGAGGCTGCGCACAGCTTGTGAGAGGGCCAAGAGAACCCTGTCCTCCAGCTCCCAGGCAAGCATCGAGATCGATTCTCTCTATGAAGGCGTTGACTTCTACACGTCCCTCACCCGGGCACGCTTTGAGGAGATGAACTCTGATCTTTTCAGGGGCACCCTGGAGCCTGTTGAGAAGGCCCTGAGAGACGCCAAGATGGACAAGTCACAGATCCAGGATATTGTTCTGGTCGGAGGTTCTACCCGAATTCCCAAGATCCAGAAGCTCCTGCAAGATTACTTCAACGGCAGGGAGCTGAACAAGAGCATCAACCCAGACGAAGCAGTGGCGCACGGGGCGGCTGTTCAGGCCGCCATCCTCATGGGCGATAATTCTGAGAATGTTCAAGACCTGCTGTTGCTGGATGTGGCTCCGCTGTCTCTGGGCATTGAGACGGCAGGAGGAGTCATGACAGCTCTCATCAAGCGCAACACGACCATCCCAACCAAACAGACCCAGACCTTTACGACCTTCTCTGACAACCAGCCCGGCGTGTTGGTCCAAGTGTATGAGGGAGAGAGGGCCATGACCAAAGACAACAACCTGCTGGGCAAGTTTGAGCTTTCGGGCATCCCTCCGGCTCCACGCGGGGTCCCGCAGATCGAAGTGACCTTTGACATCGATGCAAATGGCATTCTGAACGTGTCGGCAGCGGAAAAAAGCACGGGTAAAGAGAACAAGATTACGATCACAAACGACAAAGGTCGGCTGAGCAAAGAGGACATTGAGAGGATGCTGCAGGAGGCTGACGAGTACAAGGCCGAGGACAACCTCCAGAGGGAAAAGATCGCCGCCAAGAACTCTCTAGAATCCTATGCCTTCAACATGAAAACTAGTGTGCAGGACGACCACATTAAAGGCAAGATTAGTGAGGATGACCAGAAAAAGGTGATTGAGAAGTGCAGCCAGGTCATCGCCTGGCTGGAGAGCAACCAGTTGGCTGAAAAGGAGGAATATGAAGATCAACTGAAAGAGCTGGAGAAAGTGTGTAACCCCATCATCACCAAGCTGTACCAGGGAGGAGTGCCAACAGGAAGCTGTGGAGACCAGGCACGGTCTAGTGCAGGGTCCAGCTTTCAAGGGCCCACCATTGAGGAGGTGGATTAAAAAAAAGCTGAACTATGTAACACAACAGTCTGCTGCACAATGGACTTGTAACCAATTACCAATTAGTTGGTAAAATACTATTTACCAATTACCAATTAGTTGGTAAAATACTATTACTGGTGGCGGTTTTTGAAGCTGGTGTCAAAACATAGTACTGAAGATGAATTTTTTAGAGGGAATGTTTCCAGTTTTATTATAATGTTCAGGTCTCCTGTATTTTACATGTTTTAAAAAGCTTTTGTTCAAAAAAAGATGTGGCCAAATGTCCGTTTTGTGAATATGAATGGATGGGAATGTGAAACAATGCTATTGTTTTCTATTGTTTTTATTTACTTGTTCATGAAATGCACTTTGGGTAATGGCAATAAATTATTTTCAATGTTAATTTTGGATTTATTTCCTTTTCTTTCCAACCTTTAGAGATCCTTTCATTGCTGTTGTAACTGTTCCTTTTCCTCACCAGAAGTCTCTAAATCACAGGTCCCCAAATACTTTACTCTCCATGCCCCTTAGAATCACCAACCACTGAGGTCTCCCAGTAAATTATTCACTGTTATATCAATCATATAACTATATCAATCACCAAGTACATCCCGGAAAGAAGTTTCCAGTTGACATACTTGTACATAGAAGCCTGTCGTGTCTAAAATGTGGTGCGTACAATGAAGCAATCATTTTTTTAATGTATTTTCTTGAACAGGATATTCTCAGGTGTCAGCTTCCAAATATAAGATCAAGATTCATCCTGGGGTCAAAAGAACAAATTTAATAGCAAATTTAAACTGGTATAAAAAACAATACAATTAAGTATAATCATTTTCAATTCGGGAAATATTTATTTGTGAACACTTAGGCCACCATTAAATACAGTACATAGCCATGCATAGTATATACAATAACTTCATATATAATTTTTAAAGAAATACAATGCAAAGTGCTTTATAGACTATTAAAGGAGCAGTAAAAATAAGAACATTAAGCATGTTAGAAAACAAAAACAATGAAACAAACCTGGATAAATTTAAACATTACAAGAAGCAGGATTGGGCAAATGCAACAAAGAAAATAGAAACATACAAAAGTTTAAACTGACGTAAAACTACTGTGTCTCCCAATTGACTAGCCTTTTTCCCTAAATATAAATAAATCTGTGATGAAACATCTTATTTTAGAGCCTGAGGTAAGTGAGTTTGTGAAGTTTTAAACCTGTATGGGAAAGTGCCACTGGAATTACCACAAAAAAATCTGAGATAAAAACTAAAAAAGGTATATTTTTCCTCCATTTTTATACAGCTACCCTACAAATGTCCCCACACAACACCTTTGTATACATAATGTATATAGCATTATGTTTAGTGTGTATTTACTACTTAATTCCAAGAAATTCATAGTGTCAAGATGAAAAAATAAGGTTAACTGGTTTATAAGAGATGTCAAACATTGAATTGGGTCAAATTGACCTGAAACATAATATGAGGTTTAAATGATGACACTGACCCTGCAGTTATGATGTTTAGAAGGAAGGCTGTCACAGCCTTTAAGCCTTCACTGAGAAGGCTAGTTCTGCCTTTGTTTTCAGCCCTGACTCTGGAACAGCAAATCAGGCTTGCTCAGAAGACCAGAGCACTCAGAGCTGTAGGTTATTACAGGGTGTCTGCAGGTATCAAGAAGTTAATTTTAAGACTTTTTAAGACATTTTTAATGCCACCTAGAATGAAATTTAAGACCAAACTTGCAACAAAAATAAGCATGAAAAGTGAAAGATACACTCTTCGCAACTGAGTATGTAATATTGTCAAGAATTAAGTTAGCAGAAGTGGTTCTGGTATTCCACAAACCACCGGATGCTCTTGAAAGGGAGCAGTACGCCTAACTGGAGAAGACAATGGGCGATATTTTCAGGCTCTTACTCCAGTGCGCTAAGACAGGCGGTGTGGCAAAAATGTGTAATGGAATGGAATGCTCTGTGTCTACTGCACGTGTACTGCATTCAATTCCATGCCACATTTTCGCCACACCACCTGTCTTAGTGCACAGCGCACTGGAGTAAGAGCCTGAAAACAGCACCCACTGGGCCACAGCACCCACTGGGCCTCAGCACCCAATTGGGCCTCATTCAAGTACACATTTGATCGTAAATGGGAACATAAATGTGTAGATTAGATTTACAATTAATTTACATTGAGGTCAAACTTTTGATGAATGCAGTTCTAAATCAACATTGAGGCAAAACGACACTAATTACTTGAGTTTAAGGACATTTGTCCAAATGTTTATTACAGTGAAATAGGGGTGGGTGTGGCTACAGAGCCTGTGGGGTGGGATCAGGTTTCAGCGGAGGGTTTGTAGCTAGATAGCTACTGCAATGGCGGAGGTGAAGAAGCTCAGTGAAGTGAAATGACAAGCCGACAGGGCTCGTTCAAAAACCAGAATCGGAATTGCTTTTCCTCGATGGCAACAGCTGAAGTTCAGCAAGGGGATGAAGAGCGATGTGGAGTTGGCGTGTTTTCTGTTGGACCTGTAAGTAACATTACCTCTAGCTATGTAGCTAGCTATGGTGACTGGGCGGGGGTTGGATATATGATTGTAATATGAAGTTGAAAATAGATATTAAACCATTAGACAACAAAGCAAGCATTTTATAAACCCACTCTGTCCTAAAGGTCACACTGTTAAAGGAAGTGCTCCCGTTTAATGAATCAATCGCTAGGCCTAGGCTACAGTATTGCCCTCAAACATCAAATGGCACGGAAGAAATTATGCCCTTCTTTGGACAACGAAGAATAATTCTCCTTCATCCCAGGAAAGTGGTTATT
>CM056380.1:2000247-2083293 GCA_029718625.1 Synaphobranchus kaupii
AAATTAAGGATAATTGCCTACATACATTTGAAACCATGCATACGGACATCAAATGGAAATTTACAATTATCATTCAACAAGATGCAAGCATAATCTTCAGTCAAGTTTAGGAAGCGTTTTATTTAAAACAGTCTATGTCTGTCTAATGTATGCATGAGCTCAGCATATTTTTAAAAGCATCCATCTCTGGCTACTTCCCATACAGGTTTGGACACAAAATGGAGGAAATTAATCTAAAGGCGATTCCCACCACCAGGTCATGACGGGATGATTTAAATGCAACAATTATAAAAAAAGCAGTTAAAAATTGACTGGCATATGGTAGCCATGTAATTGCTATGAGATTTGGAAGACTTTTTGATAATTTTGAAAAATAACCATCTACAATTTCACTCACAGACCAATAATTATCATGTTCTTCCTCAGTTCCCTGGAACACATAAAATGACAGTGTCTTTTTTTTTTTTTTTTAAGCCAAAGGTAAGGTCACTTGAATCAACCAATTACACAGTTGTGTGTGTCATAAGAGATATTAATAGAAAAAGGAAAATTAAGATAAATAAAAGCATGCTTTCACATGGTTGGTGCTTGGCCAACTATTAAGCCAAATAAAAGTTTAAATCATTGATGTCCTTCATGCTTGTTCCCAGAGGCTGTCATATACTCATATGAAGCAAAGGCAGTGCCAAGCAAGCAGGTATCAGACGGGACCAAACAGATTGTCAAATTTAGGATATTTAGAGAGATTATATTTGAACATTACCACCATGAAGACTTATAAGCATCACTGGAAGGTTGGGAATCTGATGATGCGCTTTGGTCATGCTAAGACTAAAATGTGTTTATTAGCTTCTCACAGTCCGTAAGCAGATAATTATATAATTTTTTAGATAAAAGGTAAATCGGGTTATTAAATAAAAAATTTGATAAATTAATAAAAATAAGAATTATTACACAATCCACTGCATCCCTGCAAAAGGTGCCTTTTAGAAGCCGCCAAGGGATAGATAGATGGCAGTGAGGTTAGATTTTTGGTGTATTTTAAGCAGCTAGAGGTATAATCTTTTCTTTTTTTTTTTGTGAGAACGCATTCTTTCAAAACAGAGGAGTTATATCTGCATGAGCTTAGTTTCGCATCAAAATCATTTACCCAAATTAATTTCTCATAACAACAAAAACGATCCTTCCGTTTGTGCGTGAAGGAAAACGGACCAAGGAGGATCCTGCTTTGAATTTTTGGTCCATTGCCAGCAATGATATTTTTTCCTTTCACTCCTGAATTTTCCTATTCAAAGTTGAGACCAAATTTCCAGAGCAGACTAAATAACTCCCTGCTTTCACAGCTGAACTGTGTGGGGGCCCCCCCGACTCCCTCAAGGGTCAGACCAGTTCAGAATGGCTCTATGTGCAGTGAGCCGAACTTCCCCTCGATACACCTGTCGTTTGCAGTCCTGTGGAAACCGTGCGGTTCTAGTCCTCGCTCACAGTCACCCTAACCCGATGCCAGGCGTTGCTCAGGACGCCCCTGAGGTTCCATATAGGGGCCACCGTGTCGGGCTGCATGTTGTAGCTGCTGTCCACCGCCTTGCACACGATCTCCAACTCCCTGGTGTCCTCGGGTAGAGGCGCCGTGAGCTCCCACAGCTTCCATGCCCAGCGCCCGGCCCCGGAGGGTGGCGAGACCACGTTCGCCTGCCTTTCCTCCCCCCTCCTCCTCCTCCCCACCCCCGCAGCTGGGCCACCTGCCACGTCTGGCCCCCATCCAGCGACACGTCCACCCTGACCACCTCCCGGCCGCCCCCGCTCCAGGCGTAGCCCTTGACCGTCACCTCCTCCATGCTGCGGTCGACCACGGCGCCTTCCGCTGGCTGCGTGATGGCCGACTGCACCGGCAGCTCCTGGATGGCGGGCGCCGATTTGAAGTCGACGGTGTCCCAGTCGGTGGCGGGGGAGAAGCCCTTGTAGTCGTTCTGCTGCCAGTGGCTGGTGCTCTCGTCCTCGCTCAGCACGATCTTGCCCAGCCACTTGACGTTCCGCGCCCCCACCGTGCCCGGCACCACCACCCGCACGGGGAAGCCATGGTCCGCCGGCAGCGCCCTCGCCGTTCATCTCGTAGGCCAGCAGGACGTCGCCCTCCTCGCTCAGTGCCTTGCCCACGGGGATCGACGCCCCATACGTGGTGCCCGTCACGTCCTTGTCCAGGCCCTCGAACTGGACGTGGCGTGTCGTTCCGCCCGGCGCATAGCCGCCTTCCAGCAGGACGTCGCGGAGGCGGGCGCCCGCCCAGGTGGCGTTGCTGATGGCGGCGATGCCCCAGTTGAGCCCCTTCACCTGCTTGACCTGGTTCATCTCGGAGCGGCGGTTCCCTGCGCACTGCAGGGGTGGCCGTCACCTTGTGCTTGGGGAAGCGTGACTTCAGTTCCTCCAGCGACAGGGACACGGGCCCGTTCGGGAGCCCCTCGATCTGCAGCCGGTAGGTACCCGGGTCCACCTTGGGCACGGGGAGGTGGTTCCGCTTGAAGAAGAATGCCGTTGGGGTGATGTAGTTTTCCGAGAGGATCTCGGACGGGGGCTCGCCGTTGAAGGGCTTCTGGCTATTGACCCTCAGCGCTGGGTGCCTGGGCGGGTCGTTGGAGTAGGGGTCCGAGGACGTGGTGGCCTCCTGCCGCTGGTCCTCTGGGCTCAGCTCGCCCACCTTGTACTCGGCCAGGATCTCCAGCACGTGCTCCTGGTTGTGCACGGCGTACATGGCCCAAAAAGGCTCCAGCGCTCCCCCGGCCGCCAGAAGGATCTTGGAGCCGCCCGGGTGGATGGCCACAAAATCAGTGATGTCATAAACGCCTCCCTTGTAGGTCACCCCACACGCCCTCGGCCAGGCCGCGGTGCTTCTTCACTTCCTTCTGCGAGTAGATGGGGAACTTGTGGGCGTCGCCCACTGGCTGGACGGTGGTGGCCGCCCGTTCCGCCTAAACGCAAATGAGACACGTACGGGATGCAAGTGAGACTCAAATTAGACTCGCTGAGATAAACTCAAACAAGGACAAAAGAGCAAAGAAGCATTTCTGTAAATTGCTTGAATCAAAAATATGACTGGACTGTGTGAGGGTCGTTGTCTAAGGCAAGCACAACTGGCCGTGGGAATGTTATTTCAATAAACATACAGAACAGAATACCTCAATCCTGCAACAGGGTGTAAAATTAACACCAGCCACCAGCCAAATGCTGGTAAAATGTTGATCGTGGCTAGGAAGATTTTTACTCAAGCAGCCATTTTGGCCGGTAGCCAACCAGGTTGTGTTATTGTAAATGGGAATGTGGCTGGTAAAATGGCTGGTGATTTTTAGAATCCACAAGCCACTCTGGCCAGTGGGTGAAAAGTGAATTTCATACCCTGTTGCAATAAAGAAATCTCAGCAGCACTTTTTTTTGCTATTCTCAATGTTTATCTGAATACCACCTTGCTTGTTCATCATTTTGGTTCAAATCACATCAACGACAATATAAACGATTCTTTCCAAAGGGTGTATTGTGCATTGGCAGAATTTGGCACTACTAACAATGCACAGTAAATGCGAGGAATGAACTTAGAACATTGTCATATAATTTAATAGCACTGGACTGTGGACCTGAGGGTCATCTTTTCAAATCACAGTTGAGGCCCAGCGGTAGTGTATCCATGACCAATGTACTAAAACTACCATTAACCCAGGGTATTACAGCATGTGTGTGTGTGTGTGTGTTGGTGTAAAAACTACCATTAACTCAGGGTATTACAGCGTGTGTGTGTGTGTGTGTGTGTGTGTGTGTGTGTGTGTGGTGTACAACTACCATTAACCCAGGGTATTACAGCATGTGCGTGTGTGTGTGAGATGTAAAAACTACAGCATGTGTGTGTGTGGTGTAAAACTACCATTAACCCAGGGTATTACATCATGTGTGTGTGTGTGTGTGTGTGTGTGTGTGTGTGTGTGTGTGGTGTAAAACTACCATTAACCCAGGGTATTACAGCATGTGTGTGTGTGTGTGTGTGTGTGTGTTAGTGTAAAACTACCATTAACCCAGGGTATTACAGCATGTGTGTGTGTGTGTGTGTGTGTGTGTGTGTGTGTGTGTGTGTTAGTGTAAAACTACCATTAACCCAGGGTATTACAGCATGTGTGTGTGTGTGTGTTGGTGTAAAAACTACCATTAACCCAGGGTATTACAGCATGTGTGTGTGTGTGTGTGTGTGTGTGTGTGTGTGTGTGTGTGTTAGTGTAAAACTACCATTAACCCAGGGTATTACAGCATGTGTGTGTGTGTGTGGTGTAAAACTACCATTAACCCAGGGTATTACAGCATGTGTGTGTGTGTGTGTGTGTGTGTGTGTGTGGTGTAAAACTACCATTAACCCAGGGTATTACAGCATGTGTGTGTGTGTGTGTGTTGGTGTAAAACTACCATTAACTCAGGGTATTACAGCATGTGTGTGTGTGTGTGGTGTAAAACTACCATTAACTCAGGGTATTACAGCATGTGTGTGTGTGTGTTGGTGTAAAACTACCATTAACCCAGGGTATTACAGCGTGTGTGTGTGTGTGTGTGTGTGTGTGTGTGGTGTAAAACTACCATTAACCCAGGGTATTACAGCATGTGTGTGTGTGTGTGTGTGTGTGTGTGTGTGTTAGTGTAAAACTACCATTAACCCAGGGTATTACAGCATGTGTGTGTGTGTGTGTGTGGTGTAAAACTACCATTAACCCAGGGTATTACAGCATGTGTGTGTGTGTGTTGGTGTAAAACTACCATTAACCAGGGTATTACAGCATGTGTGTGTGTGTGTGTGTGTTGGTGTAAAACTACCATTAACCCAGGGTATTACAGCATGTGTGTGTGTGTGTGTGTGTGTGTGTGTGTTGGTGTAAAACTACCATTAACCCAGGGTATTACAGCATGTGTGTGTGTGTGTGTGTGTGTGTGTGTGTGTGTGTGTTAGTGTAAAACTACCATTAACCCAGGGTATTACAGCATGTGTGTGTGTGTGTTGGTGTAAAACTACCATTAACCCAGGGTATTACAGCATGTGTGTGTGTGTGTGTTAGTGTAAAACTACCATTAACCCAGGGTATTACAGCATGTGTGTGTGTGTGTGGTGTAAAACTACCATTAACCCAGGGTATTACAGCATGTGTGTGTGTGTGTGTTGGTGTAAAACTACCATTAACCCAGGGTATTACAGCATGTGTGTGTGTGTGTGTGTGTGTGTGTGTTGGTGTAAAACTACCATTAACCCAGGGTATTACAGCATGTGTGTGTGTGTGTGTGTGTGTGTGTGTGTGTGTGTGTTGGTGTAAAACTACCATTAACCCAGGGTATTACAGCATGTGCGTGTGTGTGTTGGTGTAAAACTACCATTAACCCAGGGTATTACAGCATGTGCGTGTGTGCGTGAGATGTAAAACTACAGCATCTGTGTGTGTGGTGTAAAACTACCATTAACCCAGGGTATTACATCATGTGTGTGTGTGTGTGTGTGTGTGTGTGTGTGTGTGTGTGTGTGGGTGTGTGTGTGTGTGTGTGTGGGTGTGTGTGTGTGTGTGTGGTGTAAAACTACCATTAACCCATCGATAAAATAAATGTTTTTTTTTTTTTTTTAAAGTTATTTATTTTACTCTCACATTTATCATTTACTGGATCTTTACTGGTTCAACTCTCTTTTCCTATTTTCTCGGTCCGAGCATGCATTTAATCATTTATCTATTTCCAATTTTCCCCATGCAACATATCCACATTTATCAGGGACTTTAGAATTAACATTATAAAAAAGACAATGAGCAATAAATGCAAAGTATCATTTTTTCCTGCTTGGGCGATTTATTTCAAAGTCAAATTGGACCGCATATGATCCGTGAAAACGGTTGATCGGCTTTTGAATAGGTTATGATCATGCACGCATTGGGGAAAGCCCCGAATTTAGCACCTCGCCGTACGCTGTGATGCGATCTGCGCCGTAAACGTGGTCCTCACCTGGCGGGTAGTGCAAGTGCGAATCGCAGTGTACTCTTATCCCAAAATTGCATTCTGCTCCAGTAATATTAAACTGGGCTGCTCCCTCTTAACGAACACACCCCCCCAACACCGGCCTCCCTCCCCTTAACGAACACACCCCCCCAACACCGGCTTCCCTCCCCTTAACGAACACACCCCCCCAACACCGGCTTCCCTCCCCTTAACGAACACACCCCCCCAACACCGGCCTCCCTCCCCTTAACGAACACACCCCCCCCAACACCGGCTTCCCTCCCACTTCAGCGCACACCCCCCGCCAACACCCGGCTTCCCTCCCCTTAACGAACACACCCCCCCAACACCGGCTTCCCTCCCCTTAACGAACACACCCCCCCCAACACCGGCTTCCCTCCCCTTAACGAACACACCCCCCCAACACCGGCTTCCCTCCCCTTAACGAACACACCCCCCCCAACACCGGCTTCCCTCCCCTTAACGAACACACCCCCCCCAACACCGGCTTCCCTCCCCTTAACGAACACACCCCCCCCAACACCGGCTTCCCTCCCCTTAACGAACACCCCCCCCCAACACCGGCTTCCCTCCCCTTAACGAACACCCCCCCCCCAACACCGGCTTCCCTCCCCTTAACGAACACCCCCCCCCAACACCGGCTTCCCTCCCCTTAACGAACACCCCCCCCCCCCAACACCGGCCTCCCTCCCCCTTAACGAACACCCCCCCCCAACACCCGGCCTCCCTCCCCTTAACGAACACACCCCCCCCCCAACACCGGCTTCCCTCCCCTTAACGAACACACCCCCCCCAACACCGGCTTCCCTCCCCTTAACGAACACACCCCCCCCAACACCGGCTTCCCCTCCCACTTCAGCGCACACCCCCCCAACACCGGCCTCCCTCCCCTTAACGAACACACCCCCCCCAACACCGGCTTCCCTCCCCTTAACGAACACCCCCCCCCCCCAACACCGGCCTCCCTCCCCTTAACGAACACCCCCCCCAACACCGGCCTCCCTCCCCTTAACGAACACACCCCCCCCAACACCGGCTTCCCTCCCCTTAACGAACACACCCCCCCAACACCGGCTTCCCTCCCCTTAACGAACACCCCCCCCCAACATCGGCCTCCCTCCCCTTAACGAACACCCCCCCCCCCAACACCGGCTTCCCTCCCCTTAACGAACACACCCCCCCAACACCCCCCCCCCCAACACCGGGCTTCCCTCCCCTTAACGAACACACCCCCCCAACACCGGCTTCCCTCCCCTTAACGAACACCCCTCCCCCCCCCCAACACCGGCCTCCCTCCCCTTAACGAACACACCCCCCCAACACCGGCCTCCCTCCCCTTAACGAACACCCCCCCCCAACACCGGCTTCCCTCCCCTTAACGAACACACCCCCCCCAACACCCGGCTTCCCTCCACTTAACGAACACACCCCCCCAACACCGGCCTCCCTCCCCTTAACGAACACACCCCCCCCAACACCGGCTTCCCTCCCCTTAACGAACACCCCCCCCCCCCCAACACTCGGCTTCCCTCCCCTTAACGAACACACCCCCCCAACACCGGCTTCCCTCCCCTTAACGAACACACCCCCCCCCAACACCGGCCTCCCTCCCCTTAACGAACACCCCCCCCCCCAACACCGGCTTCCCTCCCCCTTAACGAACACACCCCCCCAACCACCGGCTTCCCTCCCCTTAACGAACACACCCCCCCAACACCGGCTTCCCTCCCCTTAACGAACACACCCCCCCCAACACCGGCTTCCCTCCCCTTAACGAACACCCCCCCCCCCAACACCGGCTTCCCTCCCCTTTTAACGAACACACCCCCCCAACACCGGCTTCCCTCCCCTTAACGAACACCCCCCCCCAACACCGGCCTCCCTCCCCTTAACGAACACCCCCCCCCCAACACCGGCTTCCCTCCCCTTAACGAACACACCCCCCCAACACCGGC
Organism: Synaphobranchus kaupii; assembly: GCA_029718625.1. Taxonomy (NCBI): domain Eukaryota; kingdom Metazoa; phylum Chordata; class Actinopteri; order Anguilliformes; family Synaphobranchidae; genus Synaphobranchus; species Synaphobranchus kaupii. The sequence goes on from CM056380.1 coordinate 2,008,224, forward strand.
TTCCCTCCCCTTAACGAACACACCCCCCCCAACACCGGCTTCCCTCCCCTTAACGAACACACCCCCCCAACACCGGCTTCCCTCCCACTTCAGCGCACACCCCCCCAACACCGGCCTCCCTCCCCTTAACGAACACACCCCCCCAACACCGGCCTCCCTCCCCTTAACGAACACACACCCCCAACACCGGCCTCCCTCCTCTTAACGAGTGTACACGTGGGGCGAACTGCAAGTTAAAAGCTAGAAGGACACGTGGGGATAACTGCAAGTTAAAAGCTAGAAGGACACGTGGGGGTGAACTGCAAGTTAAAGGCTAGAAGGACACGTGGGGCAAACTGCAAGTTAAAAGGTAGCTTCGGGGTGGTGCTTGCAGTGTCATAAAGGACATCAGTAAGGGAACATTGAAAGGGAACAGCACCTTTGGACATGCACGTGGCTCCTGGACACCTCAGACTGCTTCTAGCACTGTTAATGAATGAATGCACTGGTCACTGTGCTGAGAAACGCATTAAAACGCGTGTTTTATTGCACATGGGAATGTGACACTGTTTGTTTGTTTATGCCGTTCCCTTGGAAACTTGCCTCACAAGGCTACATTGTCCTCACTCTCACTCACGGGCTCATCTTGCTGTCTGTCCAGCTCAACAGGGGTGATAATTGTGTTGTGTGTGGATGTAAACAACGTGCAAGCTGTTGCGTGAGCCTATTCCTGAGGCATGATTGGCTCTCCTTAGCTGTTGCCCTTCTTTGCATGAACAATGTTGTGGTTTGAGGACAACAGACACAACTGGATGTAAGATAATGACTATAGAAAATAACTCAAAGGTTTACAGTGCTGTTGCTTATCTCTCAATGCCCTCTGTACACAGCCTAAATATCTCCTCCTTTGAGTTTCATGCAGTAACTGTAACTCACCCGTCTAAACTTAACATTGTTGTTCTCTACCGCCCTCCAGGTCCACTCAGCGCTTTCCTGGATGAACTGGACACTCTCCTGAGCTCCTTCCCTGAGGATGGCACCCCTATAATTCTACTGGGTGACTTCAACCTCCAGGCAGAGAGCTCCCAGCTATCCAGTGTCACCTCACTCCTCCAGTCCCTCGCCCTCACCCAGTCCCCATCGCCCGCCACCCACAAGGCCGGTAACCAACTAGACCTTGTATTCACTAGGAGCTGCGCCACGTCTGAACTCACGGTGACTCCGCTCCATGTATCGGACCATTTCTTTATTTCATTCTCTCTCTCCTACCCACTCTCCCGCAACTCCTCTAACAACCAACCCTCTGTAACTTTCAGGAGAAATCTCCGCACTCTCTCACACACCTCTCTCTCTACCTCTGCTCTCTCTGCACTTCCTCCTCCTGCATCTTTTGTTAATTTGCCTATCGATGTTGCCACCTCCACCTTTAACTCCTGCCTCTCTCAGTCTCTCGACTCACTATGTCCTCTTGTCTCCAAACCGGCCCGATCATCACCCCCCTGCCCGTGGCTGACGGATTCTCTCCGATCCAGCAGAACCACGCTGCGAGCTGCTGAGAGAAAGTGGAGGAAATCCAGATCCCCAGATGATCTGGCCTCGTATCACACTCTGCTGGCAGCCTTCACATCAGCAACTACGTCTGCTAAGACAACATTTTTCCAGTCAAAAATGAATGCTTGCATGTCTAACCCACGTAAACTCTTTTCCACCTTCTCTTCCCTGCTGATCCCTCCTCCACCCCCCTCACCCTCTTCCCTCTCTGCAGATGACTTCCTGATCCACTTTGAGGAGAAGGTAGTCATGATCCGAAACTCCTTCACACATCCGGTGACACCCCATATGCCCCATAATGAACCCACCGCTACATTTTCGTCCTTTAAGACTCTGGAGGACACAGATGTACTCCAACTTGTAACGCGCCAGCGTGCAACCACCTGCCCACTGGACCCCATCCCGTCAGCAGTCCTCCAGTCTATATCCAGTGAGGTCCTTCCATATCTTTCCTCCATTATCAACACCTCCTTAACCTGTGGCTATGTTCCTGCTGTTTTCAAAACTGCCCGTGTTACCCCACTCCTTAAAAAACTTAGCTTAGACCCCTCTGATGTTAGAAACTAACGTCCTGTGTCTCTCCTGCCCTTTCTGTCCAAAGCTCTTGAACAAGCTGCCCTTAACTAACTGTCAGTTTTTCTCCAACAGAACAACCTGCTCGACCCTCATCAGTCCGGCTTCAGAACCGGGCATTCCACTGAAACTGCGCTCCTGGCTGTGACCGAGGCACTCGCCACTGCCAGAGCCTCCTCCCTCTCCTCTGTCCTGATACTCCTTGACCTGTCTGCAGCGTTCGACACGGTCAACCACAAGCTCCTGATCTCCACACTGGCTGAGATGGGCATCTCTGGAACTGCCCTCTCTTGGTTTACATCCTATCTCACAGATAGATCATACCAAGTCTCCTGGAAGGGCTCTGTCTCTGCACCTCATCCACGTTTTACAGGAGTCCCGCAGGGATCTGTACTGGGTCCTCTGCTGTTCTCCATTTACACTAAGTCTCTTGGTTTGGTTATTAATTCACATGGCTTCTCTTACCATAGTTATGCTGATGACACTCAACTCTTCCTCTCTTTCCCTCCCTCTACCCCACAGGTAAAGGAAAGGATATCTGCTTGCCTGGCTGACATCTCTGAGTGGATGTCTAGCCATCACCTGAAGCTCAACCTCGACAAGACTGAGCTGCTCTTCATGCCATACAAGACCTCCCCGCTCCTAGACCTGTCCATCACCGTCAACGGAATCATGGTCACTGCCTCCCGCTCTGCAAGGAACCTGGGGGTGGTCCTGGACGACCAGCTGGACTTCAAAGAACACATCAGGGCAACGGCACGGTCCTGCAGGTTCCTCCTGTACAACATCAGGAGGATTCGGCCATACCTGACCACCTACTCCGCCCAGCTTCTTGTCCAGACCATGGTCACCTCACGTCTGGACTACTGCAACTCCCTTCTCGCAAGCCTACCAGCCTGCGCCATTCTGCCCCTACAACTGGTCCAGAACGCGGCTGCTCGGCTTGTGTTCAACCTCCCGAAGTTCTCGCACGTCACCCCCCCTGCTGAGGTCACTCCACTGGCTGCTGGTCGTGGCCAGAATCAGGTTCAAAGTTCTGACCCTGGCCTACACTGCAGCCAAAAGGTCAGGCCCCTCCTACCTCCAGGACTTAATCCAGCACTACGGTCCTGTTCGACCACTTCGCTCTGCTGCTGCAGGGCGACTTGCACTTCCCCCCCCTCCGTGTTAACGGCTCCCGCTCGTCCCGACTGCGGAGCTTTTCCACCCTAGCTCCCCAGTGGTGGAACGAACTCCCCACTCTGCTGCGCTCAGCTGAAACACTGTCTGTTTTTCGTCGTGGTCTGAAAACGCACTTTTTCAGACTCCACCTCGACTAAAATACCTATATAGGGCCATTCTATAGTACTCGCTTCCTGTTTTTTTTTGTGCTTATTTTCTATTTAACTTGTGTTTTTGGTTATTTTTAATTCAGAATGTATAGCTGACTGTGTGTACTACTCATTTTCATTACTAGGGATAGCTCCTACGCTGTGAGAAAGTTGTGCTTTGTCGGATTTGCTTTGTATTCGCGTCAATGACCTTCAATATGCACTTATTGTACGTCGCTTTGGATAAAAGCGTCTGCCAAATGATTGTAATGTAATGTAATAGTTTCACTGTGATAATGACCAACGTAATTTTATCGCCCAGCCCTACCTCTGCCCCTAGGTTCTGCTGAGAGAACTCATTATTCCTGGAATGCATTTGCTCCTCGCTTTAAAAAAAAAAAAAAGGAAACCTCCTTCAAATCATCACATGGTCTCTTGTGTGCTTCTCAGAGTACTCCCAGTGAGGTCTGAAGTAGACCGTCTGTTTTTTTCCACTGACTCAAAGCACAGACCTGAGCCAAATACTGAATTATGTGTCACTGGAAACTATTTAGCTGCTAATGTTCACACTCGTGTTGTTTATGTAAATATGAAAGAGCAGAGGTCCAAAGACTGAGGGACCGCATCTCCAACACCCTGCTCAGGAACAGTAGCAGGGTGGCCTGATGGTTAGGGAATTGGGTTTGATTCCCAGGAACAGCATTTTGCACCCTTGAGCAGGGTACATAAACTGAATTGGTCGACGAAATATCCAGCTGTATAAATGGACTGTGCATGAAGATTGAAAGATGGGTAAAAAACATCTGCCAAATGCCTAATATGTAAATGGTCAACAAAAAACACATGAATAACCATATGGTTCAAGACCCCTAACTAAGGTAAACAAATCCTCGTTTCTTCATTAGATATAAAGTTGACCATTTTGAGCAATGAAAGCAGATTATTTCTGTACACGCACACAATGACACACAGGATTCCGATTGGGTGAATTTATCTGGGGCCAGACGCTGGTGGCCAGACACACTTGAATCACTGTGAGCGCTTGTCGGGCCGGGCCGGGCCGGGCCAACCCCGCCTCCCCCTCCCCCTCCCCCCCAGGCATCAGACCATTACACACCTTGTTTTGGTGAAGGCTGTAAGCTAGCACAGCACCGGTTCCTGCCAGCAGCCCGGCAAACAGGTGGCTCCAGGACGGGGTCCGGCCACGGAGGTACTGCCCCGAATCGCGGCCCCCTCCACCATCACTGCCACTGCTACTGCCCCAGCGAGCACACACGGCCAGCGCGGATGCCGCACCAGGCCTCGGCTGAAACCTGCATAACACAGAATAACCACTTTTTACGCCACAGGGAGCAAACAGGCTTACAGGCAGCCCCACGCATAAAACACAAAACATTAGCACAGCTAACATGCAAGCACTGTTAAAGGGTCACGGCCACGGGACGTTTGCGGTCTGTATCGTCAAACGAGATCGGGTCACTCATAACATTACTGGTCAGCCACAAACCAGCCTGACTGCACTATATAAAAGTAGGGCACTTAAGAAAGCGGAGATTACTTTTTAATGATTCAACCCACCCCCCGTCGACAACTTAAGAATTTAATCTCCTCCCCTCAGGCAGACGCCTGTCTGCTCCCCTCAGCAATACAAATAGGTACAGGTGGTCATTTATTTATTCCTGTCACCATATCCCTTTTTAAATAGCAAATAACCATTTCAGTCCACTTTTAAATCTCTTAATGTAATGTCATGTGATGCCTCCGATCTTTTTATTTGTATGTACTGTGTCGTCTTTGTATTATTGACTTTATTTGGCTGCAAAAACAATTTCTCCATGAGGGACAATAAAGTTTTCTACTACTAGTACTACACTGCAATGTCCAAGATACTCGCCTACCCATCTCAGCGCCGTGACCCGATACGCATTGGCACGGCCATGCTGTCCACTTTCCCAGCAAGCCATGGACGCCTGCCAACTCTATCCATGTTGCCACATTTAACTTACTGCAAGAGGCGGGCAGAAGTTCCGGGAGGAATGAGCAAGCTAGCCCACCTACACTTTAACTGACCATCAAAAATTTATTGGCACCATGTTGATCTTGCACTGTAACCTCAAATGACTGTGACTGGCTGGCTAATTTGGCTAAGTCTGGCTAGATGAATCTGATGGGACGCAGATAGCCTAAGCTATCTAACCATCTCACTGGGGAATTGTGTATTCATTTACGCAATTCTTCAGTGTATTCAATTGTGTATTATTTGATGTTCTGAAAGTATGTTACCACTGCTTTGTCAAAAACAGAACTTAGACCAATACAAATCTTTGTTTCTGTATCCTGAATATAAATCAAGGATTTGACTTTTCCGGTCAATGATTTTCAGACTGTAAATGTAAAAGAGGACTTATGCTTGTCGCAAGCACACACCTCAAGAAACATTGCACTCTAACAGCATATAGCTAGCACCACAGAATGTACAGCAATAAAGCCAACTACTAGTAGTAGTACTACTAGTGGCTACATTTGGGGTCTGAAAATCAGTATTTCCAAGTGAGGAAAAATGAGGAAGAATCCCCTCCATTAGAATAGCTAATCGGCAGATCCAAATTGAGCTGCTCAGAATGGACTTTGATGCAGCTGAATCCAGGAACCCTAGCCATTAAAGGCCAGACAAACACTGGGGAACACATCGCACAAAGAGGAACCTTCTGTGTTTGATAAGGACCAATGAATCATAAATGAGAAATTAGTTTCCCGTAACAGGCATGGCAGGCCTGTGCAAACCTGGCAAACTAACGGCACACTTCCGAGCAGCAACACAACCGTCTTCTACCGTCACAACAAAACTCTGATTTTACTGCATGCCACCATCCATTTTCCACTTTCTAAACAATGCGTTTTCCACTTTATAAACAGTGGAGGGAACTAAACTCCTCAAAAAAAGTTTGGAAACGTTATTTCGGTCGATTATTCCTCCCCTTTAATAATACCAATTGGTATTGTATTTTATATCGTTGGAAAGCCTGATTAGTCACCTTTACAACGAGGTACAACTTGTAAGGATCATGTATTCGTGGAATGAGCAACACAGCTAACCGTGTGGGTAGCGGCCCAAAAAAATTTGCCAAAATCCCCTGCAATATTCTTCTGTTGGTATTCACTCTCGTTTTGAGCTTCAAGTGCTGGCAGGTGTATGCCAGTCACAGCTGTGTGACTGGCACCTGATTGGCACCTAATTGACAGCACTTGTGTGCATGGGTCCTGCAACTTTGTTGAGTTTGTGTGTGCTCCAAGCATAAACATGCCACGTTTGTCCCTTCAGGATAAGGCCCGTGCAATAGGGCAAGTGGAAGCTGGTGTTCCGGTACGCAGAGTGGCAGCATTATTTGGTGTCAGCCCTGGTACCATTTCCAAACTTAGGACCAAGTTCCGTGAGACTGGTGAAGTCAAAGACAGACCACGAAGTGGCCGTCCCAGGAAGACAACACCCCAAACAGACCGGTTCCTCACCCTTGCTTCACTGAGGAACCGTAGGCTTTCTTCCAGAGATTTACAGGCAAGATTTGTACAACGGTACCACAGACAGATCTCTGATCAGACGGTGAGGAACAGACTGCACATGGCCGGTCTTCATGCTTATAAGGCTGCCAGGAAGCATGCAATGACTGCCCTTCACCGTCAGGCCCGTTTGCGCTGGTGTCGACAGCACCGACAGTGGAACCTAAGAATGTGGGGCAACGTCATGTTCAGTGATGAATCAAGGTTCTGTCTGCGGAAGCTGGATGGCAGGATCAAAGTATGGAGACGGCGTGGAGAACGCTATGCAGATTGCTGCACAGATCGTGTGACACCTTTCAATGGGGGCAGTGTCATGGTGTGGGGCGGTATCTCTCTCACAGGCAAAACAGAACTTGTCATCATTGAAGGCAATCTCAATGCAGTGAGATATCGGAATGAGATTCTGGAGCCAGTGGCGATCCCATATCTCCAGAATCTGGGACCCAACTCCATCCTCCAGGATGACAACGCTCGCCCCCATAGAGCCAGGATCATCACAGAGTACCTCCAGAATTTGGGAGTGGAGAGGATGGAATGGCCTGCCGTGAGTCCAGACCTCAACCCAATTGAACACCTGTAGGATCAGCTTGTGACTGCGTATGGATCTTCCACACGCTACTGAGGTCCCTGACAGTGTAAAATGAATAAAGTGTAAAAATGGCCAATATGTGTTGTTTTTTCCTTATTACTGTGGGAGAGTGCAATCATCCAATCCACCAAGCAACTCAAAACGAGAGTGAATACCAACAGAAGAATATTGCAGGGGATTTTGGCACATTTTTTTGGGCCGCTACCCACACGGTTAGCTGTGTTGCTCATTCCACGAATGCATGATCCTTGCAAGTTGTACCTCGTTGTAAAGGTGACTAATCAGGCTTTCCAGTGATATAAAATACAATACCAATTGGTACTATTAAAGGGGAGGAATAATCGACCGAAATAACGTTTCCGAACTTTTTTTGAGGAGTTTATATACAGTCAAGCCGGAAAGTCTCCCCACCCTTTCACCTTCTCCACGTTTTATTACGTTACAGACTTATACTACAATAGATTGAGTTCATTTTTTGCCTCAAACATCTACACACAACACCCCATAATGACAATGTGAAAAAAGTTTTTTTGAGATTTTAGCAAATTTATTAAAAATAAAAAACTAAAATTTCTCATTTACATAAGTATTCATACCCTTTGCTTTAACGTATTTTTAAAGTATCATATTTCATATTTGGTCGCATAGCCTTTACATGCTGTTACTTCCTGAAGTCTGTGACCATCAACATAAAAAAAACTGTCGATATCTTATTTTCAGGTACTGTTACAAGCGATACTATAACCTCTCTGCATTTGAATGGATCTCTATGGAAATTGGGGGGTGAGACTAGATTCAGCTGTAAATTACACTGGTACAGTATGGAACACATGGCTGGCTAAATGGCTGTAAGTTATCAAGGGTCTGAGCTATCATACGAGCCCCAAACCATCACTCTGTTGCCAGATATGGAGTAGATGTGGATGGATCACTTTAAGGGTTGTTTCTCCTGACTTTTTTCCCCATAGAGTTCTATAGGAAAATGAGTCCGGAGAAATAACCCTTGCAGTGATCCATCCACATCTACTCCATATCTGGCAACAGAGTGATGGTTTGGGGCTCGTATGATAGCTCAGACCCTTGATAACTTACAGCCATTTAGCCAGCCATGTGTTCCATACTGTACCAGTGTAATTTACAGCTGAATCTAGTCTCACCCCCCAATTTCCATAGAGATCCATTCAAATGCAGAGAGGTTATAGTATCGCTTGTAACAGTACCTGAAAATAAGATAGACAGTTTTTTTTTATGTTGATGGTCACAGCCTTCAGGAAGTAACAGCATGTAAAGGATATGTGACCAAATATGAAATATGATACTTTAAAAATAAAGGGTATGAATACTTATGTAAATGAGAAATTTTATTTTTTTATTTTTAATAAATTTGCAAAAATCTCAAAAAAACTTTTTTCACATTGTCATTATGGGGTGTTGTGTGTAGAATTTTGAGGGAAAAAAGGAATTTAATCAATTTTGGAATATGTCTGTAACGTAATAAAACGTGGAGAAGGTGAAAGGGGTGGGGAGACTTTCCGGCTTGACTGTATATATATATACAGTCAAGCCGAAAGGTCTGCACACTCCTTTCACCTTCTCCACGTTTTTATGTTACAGACATATTCTACAATAGATTGAGTCATTTGTGCTAATTTATTAAAAATCAAAATGTAAAATATCATATGTACACAAGTGTGCACACCCTTTGATATGACACCCAAAAGTGAGCTGAGGTGCATTTTGTTTCCACTGATACTGCTTGAGATGTTTCTACAACTTAATTGGAGTCCACCTGTGATAAATTCAATTGATTGGACATGATTGGGGATTGCCAACACCTGCCTATATAACGTCCCACAGTTGACAGTGCGTGTCAGAGCAAACTCCAAGCCATGGGGTCAAAGGAATTATCTGCAGACCTCAGAAACAGGATTGTGTCAAGGCATAGATCTGGAGAAGGGTACGGAAAAATCTCTGCAGCTTTACAGGTCCCAAAGAGCACAGTGGCCACCATCATTCGTAAATGGAAGAAGTTTGGAACCACCAAGAATCTTCCTAGACCTGGCCGCCCGCCCAAACTGAGCAATCGGGGAAGACGGGCCTTGGCCAGGGAGGTGAGCAGGAACCCGAGGGTCACTCTGACAGAGCTCCAGCGTATCCTTGTGGAGATGGGAGAACCTTTCAGTAGATCAACCATCCAGGCAACACTCCACCAATCAGGCCTTTATGGTAGAGTGGCCAGACGGAAGCCCCTCCTTAGTAAAAGGCACATCACAGCCCGCTTGGAGTTTGCCAAAAGTCACCTAGAGGACTCTCAAACCATGAGAATCAAGATTCTCTGGTCTGATGAAACCAAAATTTAACTTTTTGGCCTGAATACCAAGCGTCACGTCTGGAAGAAACCTGGCACCGCTCATCACCTGGCTAATACCATCCCTACAGTGAAGCATGGCGGTGGCAGCATCATGATGTGGGGATGTTTTTCAGCAGCGGGAACGGGGCGACTAGTCCTGATAGAGGGAAAGATGAATGCAGCTAAGTACACCGAGTTCCTTGAAGAAAACCTGCTCCAGAGCGCTCTGGACCTCAGACTGGGGCGATGGTTTACCTTCCAACATGACAACGACCCGAAGCACACAGCCAAGAGAACAAAGGAGTGGCTTCGGAGAAAGTCTGTGCATGTCCTTGAGTGGCCCAGCCAGAGCCCAGACCTGAATCCAATTGAACATCTGTGGAAAGAGCTGAAAATGGCTGTGTACCGACGCTCCCCATCCAACCTGACGGAGCTTGCAAGGATATGCCAAGAGGAATGGGCAAAAATGTCCAGAAACAAGTGTGCCAAGCTCGTAGCTTCTTTCCCAAGATGCCTTGAAGCTGTAATCGCTGCCAAAGGTGCAGCAACCAAGTATTAGGCTAAGGGTGTGTACAGATATGTAACCCCTAAATAACCTATTTTTGTCAGTAAAATAAAATTGCATATTTTCTAAAAACCTGCTTTCACTTCGTCATTATTGGCTATTGTGTGTAGATGTTTAAGGCAAAAAATTAACTCAATCTATTGTAGAATATGTCTGTAATGTAATAAAGCGTGGAGAAGGTGAAAGAGTATGCAGACTTTCCAGCTTGACTGGATATAGTGCCCTCCACTATTATTGCCACGCCTGGTAAAGATGAGTAAAAAGGGTAATAAAAAATTCACCGTTTGGTGAATTAGCTTAATCTCACACTGAAAAAATGAGAAATATCCAACCTTTAATTGAAGTAAATTTATTATGAGAAAAAAAAAATCCCTCATCAAGAAATAATTATTTTTAACAAAACCACGTGTGCCACAATTATTGGCACCCCTACATTTATATATAGAATAAATTAATCATTTTTAATATTCGGTCGCGTATGCTTTGCATGCCATGACTTCCTGATGTCTGTGACCCTGTGACTCTTGATATCTTATTTTCTGGTACTCTTACAAGCGATACTATAACGTCTCTGCAGTTGAATGGATCTCTATGGGAATTGGGGGGTGGGACTAGATTTAGCTGTAAATTATGCTGGAACAGTATGGAATACATGGTTGGTAAAATGTCTGAAAGTCATCAAGGGTCTGAGGTATCAAACGAGCCTCAAACCATCACTCTGCTGCCAGATATGCAGTAGATATGGATGGATCAGTTTTCAATACTCTGTGCTATGGACAACTGGCATTCTTTTAAACTGTGGCGTTTATAATTGGGGTCTTTTTTTGACCGTTCTGACTCCAGAGTCTAAAATTGCCATATGACTTTAGGTTAAGCACTATTTGGTCTATGTGGCTGCAATGAATGTAGTTTTACTTGAATGAATTAAGTCATAAGAGTGTCTTCCTTATACATTTTTTGGTTTATCTTTATCTCTGGAAGATTGAGGCAGGTATTGCGAGAGAGAAACCATCCCCGCAAAGCCAAATTTTTATAACTTCCACATTAATGTGGTGCAAAGGTTGTGTGAAGACAGATTCATGAGATTTTTACAACAGCATGTGACATTGGAGTGCAGTCACAGCCATACCTTTGAGTCTTAAAGGAGAAGTTCGGTATATAGCATGTTAAGCCTGTTATAAGGTTATTTACGATCATATACAATGGTCCATATCAACATTTTGACAAACTGTGCAGTCTTGAGATATATTGCTTTTGGCTCATGTCACAGCTAACTTACACAATGGACCTGGATGGGCATATAGAAAATCCTTCAAAAAACACCATAAACTCTCATTTTCAAAGACGGGAAACTCACCGAGTTGATGTTGATATGGACCGTTGTATATGATCATAAATAACCTTATAACAGGACTTAACATGCTAAATACTGAACTTCTCCTTTAAGCAGCCCAATCAGGCATGTAAGACCTGGACAGTGAAGTACAGTCACAGCCTTACCTTTGAGTCTTAAGCAGCCCAATCCGGCTGGTAAATTCTGGACAGTGTCTGAAGAGCAGCATTGCATTTGGTCACCTTTTAAAAAAAAGAAAATAAACAAGTAAAATTACTATTTAGTTGCATTATATGTATACCCATTAATAATAACACTCTCTCTCGAGGCATACACACACAATAAATATATATACAGATGAAGTCGGAAGTTTACATACACTTAGGTTGAAGTCATTAAAATTAATTTTTAACCACTCCACAGATTTCATGTTAGCAAACTATAGTGTTGGCAAGTCAGTTAGGACATCTACTTTGTGCATGACACAAGTAATTCTACCAACAATTCTTCCAAAAAACGGTCTTCTGCCACTCTTAAAACGGTCCTCTGCTGCTCTTAAAACGGTCTTCTCAAGTGCTCAACAGATAACAAGCAACAACTAAACATCAGATAAAAACAATATAAAATGACTAAAAAGAATAAAAATAGTATTGCTAATTATAAGCTAGATTAAAAAGATATGTTTTCAGTTGCCGTTTAAAAATGTCCACTGAGCCCACCTCTCTAATATTCTTGATATCTTATCTTCTGGTACTCTTACAAGCGATACTTATAACCTCTCTGCATTTGAATGGATCTTTATGGGAATTGGGGGGTGAGACTAGATTCAGCTGTAAATTACACTGGAATAGTACAACCTAAGTGGCTAAATGGCTGTAAGTTATCAAGAGTCTGAGGTATGAAACTAAATACTGCTAAATACAGCCCAGGCAAACCAATAAATAGCCAATGCATCACTTGATCTGACAGCTCTCTCTTGAAATCCAGGATTTTCCAGGATTTGACAAGAACGGCTCTTCTGAACTCATTATTTGCACGTTATTATTGCACAAATTATTTGCATAAGAAAACAACACCGTCATGTTCTGGGACAGAGAACAGAAAATGTTTCCAAATATTTCACAAAAAAGCAAAACAATACTTGTCCTCTCCAACCAACTCAAGGAGAAAATGCATCTCTTCAAATTGGAAAAGTTTACAACAAGCATCATCAAGTAATGACAAAAGATACTGTTAAAAAAAATTGAACATGATTGATTACATTTAATCACAAAAGGTAAACCTTAAATTTTGATTTAATTTCAGTGAATTTGTTTTATCCCATTAGCCTTCCCCTGCTGGAAACCATTTCATTATTATGGATAGCTGTCCGTTCATCATTTTTGTGCAGGTGCTAGCTACACAATGGGCCTGATTTACGAAAACCTTTAGTGGGTGCCAAACCATTTAGCACACGCAAAATCAATAACATGACCAATGATTGGTCATGGAATTTATTTTGCACCAATCATAGGTCATGTTATTGGTTTTGTGTGTGCTAAATGTTTTTTGTTTTTTTCTGTAAATCAGGCCCCGTGTGTAGGCTACGTCCCACGGGTTATTTTACGATTTTCTCTAACAATGACAAGCTAATTTGTCCTTGCGATTACTTGAGGACTCTTGAAAAAATCGTTTTTTGTTTTTTTTTGGGTGCCTAAAGCCCGCGTCACTCTGTGTAAGTCCAGAAGAAATTTTCAATATTCTGAGAGGCTACAGAATTTCTAGTGGTGTGAAAAATAAAGAACAACCATATAAATGAGTGTATTTTCTTTTTCACATCACTGTAGCATTAAGCCAGACACTAGCATTAAAAACAGCAGAATAAACCCAAAAAAGTCCTACCTTTATATTGTGTTTTTAAATTATGATGTGAACACCAATTACCACAGTTAAAATAATAATAATAATAATTTTACAACATGATGTTTAACCTGCAATATGCCCTTTAAATTGTATGCTTTTGTATGCATGATGTCATATAGGGCTATTCCTCAGAGTAAAACAAACTGAATTTAATAACCGTTTACATGCGAAAATAAATCGCAATGATCTATCTTGTGTAGGCTATAGCTCTTAATATGAGCATGCGTTTAGACAGGAATGATACTTAATGAGACTAGTCCACTGGATATTTACACACTATGTGTGAATATCTAGTGAATAACTGAGGACCATTCAAACTGATCAGCATTAGGGCAAACAGATTAACTAAACCTATATATATCTTAGCATGATCCCCGTTTCCCCAAACCCATTAAAAAACATGCGCTTGCTTTTCAACTGATAAGAGAAAGGACTGACGGCCTTATCTATAAAGTCAGAGCCAATTTTTTTCCTACAGTTAGGGCCTTACATACAGTGCGCAACAATTACACGTTCTATAAACTTTTTATGGGAGATATCGATATTGCATATGGGCGCCAGAATTAATTCGTCAACCCAGCTAATATCGCAGCCTCAGCAGGCCTGTACAATCGCTTTGAGCATTTGAAACACAATGTTTCCTGGTCTGGCATCTGGTCTATGAGGACTATGTTTTTGCAAAGCAAGAAAAAAATCTAATTTCAGGGGAGCCAACTCGCGTGTCCCGTTTGATTAATTGTACCTCAACTGCTAGGCTACCGAAACACACAACGTGTAGCCTACTGTCTCAGTAAAACGATCGACGAGTTCTGGAAACGTTCCCAACGCCTCCTGAACTGACGAATCGGAGAACGGCTCCGATGTCAAAACAAGTAGGAGCCGCCCGGCCAGAGAGTGTGGTTAAAGTTTTACAGAGAAACCGTTCCACCGACAAATGACATGAAACCTGCACACAACAACCAATAACAATAATAAACGAAAAATAAATAAACAAAATGAAATAGCCTACGTCTGTCCCCTTCCTAATGAAATAAATAACCAGACAATAGACTTAGGTTACGGGGACTGTATGCTATCTGGGACTGTAGGCTATCTTACGAGGCTACTCCTGGACGGGTCATAAAATGACATGATCAGCCTATAATTGATCACTGACACTTAAACGTTTTATTATTAGTCATAAATATGCCTTAGGCATGATAAAGCTTCAAAGTGAAAGTTGCATTATAGCGCTGGCGGCCGTTAAGGAGGGGTACTGTAGCTAATGTTTACACCGATTATTTCCACAGTTTGATAGCCTAACGTTACATCCCAGAAATATATGATTTCGTGTAGCATAGACTACTATAAATGCGCTGAAGTGTTCATCCAGATTTCAAAAATATTTCCACCATATTTTTTATTTATTTAGGCCATCTAGCCTACTCCGAGAACACTTTCAGACAATAGCCTATGCAGTCTCCTATACCAGAATAAGGTCAGTGAGTGAAAAATAAACGTGCGTTCAATCTATAAATTTACACTGGAATTTAAACAATAAACTATAGCTTTGACTGATGCCGGTTTAAAGTCGGTCATGATAAGGAAAATAGGCCTAGCGTCGAGTCCATGGACATCACAATTCGCAAAGACCACGAAAAGAAAAGAACTGCATGTTTTATTCATATAGCGTCAAAGTTAACTTAAAAATACATTTTCCAAAACAAGCCCAATAAACGGGAGGCTGAATTTAAATAAAAAAAACACGTTGCCTGGTAATATATCAGAGCAATGCAACCAGAATAATGAATATCCGATACGATTTAGCGTTAAGGATCTAAGGTTATTTACAGCCTAGGCTATGTAGCTAGCCAGTTCAAAACTAACTGGCTACAGACTAGCCAGGTATTTGAATTTGGTAAAGATAACGTTCGGCTGACTGGCAACGTGTCCGCTACGTGCTAGCAAACATTGTAGCCTAGATCGTTATTTTATGAGCTAGTCGACAGCTACGTTACATAAAATTAGCTCTCAAGAACCGCTGGTATGAGCCTTTCTGACATTTAAATCCGCATGGTTGTGTAGAATGATTATTGCGCTACGTTAGCTATTCAAATCCAGACGGACGTAGGCTAGAATTAATTAAACTTTAACGTCAGACTAGTAGCTAACCAACAACACACTCGAAAGATAAAGACAGCTAACGTTAACATTATATCGCAGGTCCATAAGAAAAGCTATGGACGTTATGTGCATTTGACAGCCAGCATGTGCATTTGACAGCCAGCATGTGCATTTGACTCGCGAGCGAGCTTGCGTTGCCCTGTCTTCTGAGTTTAGGCTAACTTATGCTGGAACTGGACATTTCGAACTGATTAATATTGCTATTTATTGGTTAAAATAAAAAAAATCCGAAAACGTAGCTAATGAGGTTGGGCTACTCGGTCGCCTACGCCTTCGAGCGCTATCGCTAGGTTATCTGGCATTAAAATGGGCTAACAGTAGCTACATTCCAGCGACCTTAAATGACGGGTTAAGACAAATTTCTTATTGTCCTGGCATGCTGGACTTTTAAAAAACGTTGTCACTACAGTTACTACAGTAAGTTACTCGCATGACTTTATTCATTTTTAACCCTGTATTGCTGTAAAATAGCTAATACAGCAGCTCGGCTAACGTAAGTTACATCATCAGCAACGATTTCACACATTTTACCAAGCTAAAGGAGCTTTTAAAGAAATTCAAATGGTATATCTGGTTTAACGGTCACCACACTTGTCTAAAAATTGCCACAGCTAACTTACTCACACGTATCGTAGATGTACTTGTCGCTGTCTGTAGGTATTTTAATTAAATTTATTTTAACGGTTTTAATGCATATTTTCTCTGTTTCCTTGTTGCTTGTTGTTGTGTTGTCTGTAACTTTTTATGCTGCTATTTTGGCCAGGTCTCCCTTGTAAATCAGATCATCGATCTCAATGGGACTAACCTGGTAAAATAAGGGTAAAATAAGGGTAAAATAAATAAATAAATAAATACATACATAAAAATGGTGCCCCCCCCCCAGTCCAGGTGGAGCAGCGAGCTGTTCCCACGCCACAGCACCAGGGCGACAGTGGCATCCGAACCACCTAGTCTAGCCAAATTGCCTATACATCCATCGCTACTATAGCGTTGTAGTTAAATATCTACTTACTGGCTATGGTTACGGTAACTTCCAGTCAGCCATCTTTTAAAGCGCAATTCGTCCAAAATGAATGAAAGAAAAAGCCTTCATAGTGCAACTCTTACTATGGACCCGTTTTTATTTATACCCTTCTAGATGTGAACGTTTCGTTCAGCTAGCTAACGTCAACCAAATAAGTTAGCCAACATAGCTATACAGATAAAAAGCTAGCATTCTAGCGTAGCTATCTATGTCTTTCCACTGTCAGAGAATGCCAGGACGAGAAACAAAACAATGATTTTACAGGCAACCCAATTGTTTTTAAATACCAGGTCATTGTCTGCCTATTACATTTTGGACATTAAAACACATATTTACCTGAACTTCACTACGCTTTGCCGGTGGCCCGGGCCAAAGAGTCCTTGACCACACGTAAACTTGCAACTGCAGTCTGCGATACTAGACTGACTTCAGCGTGAGACCAAGGGGACAACTGGGATGATATCACATGGGGTAACGGAGCTAGCCGAATCGAATATGTTCGGTTTCTTTTGAAATGATTCCCACTCCCATATCAGTCTGTATCAAACATAGCCTACATCGTTTGCGTTGCAACCATAGGCTGTATGGTTGCAACCGAAAGAGTATTTTTTTCTGTGAACAGATTGTGTTTATTAGTATCGTACGATTGTATATGCATTGATTATTCTGGTGGTCTGTTTAACTTCAAATGAGCAGCATTATTATGGCGCCGTAGTTCTTATGCAAACCGCACTCTGTTAATAATATGAAATTAAACTTCAAGTC
This sequence comes from Synaphobranchus kaupii, assembly GCA_029718625.1. Lineage (NCBI taxonomy): Eukaryota > Metazoa > Chordata > Actinopteri > Anguilliformes > Synaphobranchidae > Synaphobranchus > Synaphobranchus kaupii. Next base: position 2,025,886 of record CM056380.1, read on the forward strand.
GTCATTTACAACTGTAACTTTTTTATTTATTCGTTTTATTTTAGGATTACTTTGCCACAAACAAATTTGAAAATTCAATCTCAGAGCCCTAAGCCTAAATTGTGGTTGGCTCGTGTTTGACGTCATGAACCTGTTCATTTTGTAGGGCACGTGATGTTATCCCAGGTGTCCCTTTAGTCTCTCCAGTCTTAGTGGCAAGCAAAATTTATAAACCCCAATTCCAAAAAAGTTCGGACAGGGACAGTATGTAAAATGCACATAAAAGCAGAAAGCAGTGATTTGTAAATTCTCTTTTACATATATTTAATTGAAAACAGTACAAAGAAAATATATTTAATATTTTACCTTATCAACTTTATTGACTTTTTAAAATATACGCTAATTCCGAATTTGATGCCTGCAACAGGTTCCAAAAAAGTTGGGACAGGGGCAAAAAAAGACAGAAGTTCGAAAAACACCTGTTTGGAACATTCCACAGGTAAAGAGGTGATGCTATCATGACTAGTTTCTCCTGACCTATTTTTCCATTGAGTTCAATAGGAAAATGAGTCAGGAGAAACAACCCTTAAAGTGATCCATCCATATCTACTGCATATCTGGCAGCAGAGTGATGGTTTGAGGAGGCTCGTTTGATACCTCAGACCCTTGATGACTTACAGCCATTTAGCCAACCATGTGTTCCGTACTATTCCCATTTAAGTTACAGCTAAATCTTGTCCCACCCCCCAATTCCCATAGAGATCCATTGAACTGCAGAGAGGTTATATTATCGCTTGTAAGAGTACCTGAAAATAAGATATCAAGAGTCATTTGATATTGTTGGGTCACAGACATCAGGAAGTCATGGCATGCAAAGGATATGAAACCAAATATTAAATATGATGACTTTGGGGGGACTATATGTAAAAATGGCTACAATTGCGAAAGTAGAAATAGAATGAAATAGAAATAGTAGTTTGTAACATTATCAATGTCTTGACTGTATTTTTTGTTCAATTTAATGCTACCTTGGTGAATAAAACTATCAATTTCTTTCAAAAACATAAAAATGTCTCAGGGATTCCAAACTTTTGAACGGTAGTGTATATAATTTGTAGAATACAAGTGTGACTGCGAGTATGTAAACTGTAAACGTTGATGATCACATAACTGTAGCCTACTTAATTTTTATTAAGAAGGTTACTACACGTTATATAAAAATTTAATATTTCTGCTTTATATCGAGACAATAATGTGAAGTGACTTAATATGGACAATGAAATAAACATTAGCTTGTAGTTTATAAATGTAAGACAACAGACTATAATACATGGGGGAGACTCCCTCAAAAGTGTAGGTGGTTGAGCTTGACGCGGCCAATTGAGTGTTAATGCATGTTAGCTATTTACGACTTGATGGAGGTTAATAGAACTGTGCATCCTCAATGTGGTATCTTGGTGGTGAAAGCCCCCTCTTTGACCCAGTTGCTAAAATAAAACGAAAACTGGACTCCTGGGTATCATTGATGTGAACTTAAAAAAGAAATACAGCCAGGGAATGTTAAACTTGTCCACATGGCCTTCCATCAGAACTGCCGTTGTGTTGGGCTTCGCTAAAGCATTAGCATCCTCTCATGGTCTTCCATCAGAACTGCCGTTGTGTTGGGCTTCGCTAAAGCATTAGCATCCTCTCATGGTCTTCCATCAGAACTGCCGTTGTGTTGGGCTTCGCTAAAGAATTAGCATCCTCTCATGGTCTTCCATCAGAACTGCCGTTGTGTTGGGCTTCGCTAAAGCATTAGCATCCTCTCATGGTCTTCCATCAGAACTGCTGTTGTGTTAACCCACTGAGGGCTTCGCTAAAGCATTAGCATGCCTGCAGGGTCCATGCGCTTTGTTCCAGCTACACTACAGGGTTTCAGAATAACAGCATTAGGGCCGAAACATACCTTGCGCAAATACGCGAACGTGGACGCTTCGAGCTTCGCAAACAGCTTTTCTTTTGCCATGACATTTCATTTGTGAAAGACAAACCAGAGGAAAGCACAAATCGAACAAGGAAGTTGTTTACTGTTGTTGCCAGCTATAGCGTGACAGCCCTCAATGCTATAGAAAGAATTTCAGGTGACACATTTTAGAACGAAATCGACTTCGCCTATAGCTCGAAGCGTCCACGTTCGCGTATTTGTGCAAGGTATGTTTCGGCCTTATAGGCCATTCAGTGTTAGTGGAGACATTAGAGGCAAATGCTTGGGCGTTGCCGGGCAACCTAATGGTTTGCAGAGCCTATGTTTGGATGCAGAAGAGGGAGTTGATGGTTATGGCTGACTGTTTGTCATGGAAGTATAATGTGGTGGCAGGTTCGGAGGACCATATGTGACAGGGAGGGAATTCAAAAAGTTATTCCCGTAAGGGAACAACCACTAGTCGGAAAAAAAATTCTCTGTGAAAAGGGAGGAAATAACTAAGGAAGGGACAAAACTCCTGGCTTAAAGTCAAATGAAAAAATAGGCCCAGAAAAGGTGGGCGAAGGCTCAAGCAGAGCACTGACAGAGCGAAGGAAATAAGGAACCTCACTCACTCCGAAAAGACCGAACAGATGGAGGGAACAGAAAAACTAAAGAGAAATTAAAACAACCCAGAAAATACTAGGCGAAACACTCGAAGGCTTGTAGAAAATAAAAGAAATAAACGAAAGACCTCACTCTAGAAAACAAGAGAGGAGAAATGGTAAATAAGGAACTGTCTCAGCGAGACCAGCACAGGAGACAGAAACGAGAGACAGAAAAATGCAAAAGCAAAACAAAATCCTAAGGAACACTAATGCATTAGAAGGCAAGTCCCACGTTAACCCAAAGCAAGGTCATGGGGGGGAAAGTCGTCTCCTTAAAATGCCTAAGCCTATACCGTGCCAGCAACGTGAAGTTGTGAAACAACACTGAAGCGCCGGAAAACGGAAGCACAGGGCTTTTATAGCAAGCAGGTAACCTGAAACAGGTGCGATCACTGAGAGCCGAGACAGAGAGAAAACCCGGAGCGGATGACAGAAAAAACAAGGGAAACGCACCCTCGTGCCGCTCCGGGAGAGAACGACCGCAGAAACAAGAAAAGGCTGCCACAACCATGACAGGAAGTCACAGGTGTCACAGATTCTGTGATTTTTGCCTTTTTTGATTTAGATTTTTTGGCATTTATGTGGCTTTCTCTGCATTTGTAATTTCTTTGATTCCTCCATTTTTTTGTGTTTTCACTGATTTTTCGGCAGTCTTGGATGGTAACTTTCTACCTTAATATAGCCTACCGTGTGATTTGTATAGGGCAAAGCATTTTTACAATATTGCACAAACGCTGGGAGACACAAAGTGCGACAATGTATACAGATTCTGGAATGTTCTGGGATCAACATTCCCATCTTTGTCAGCAGTCATGGTCCTAGCCTATTTGGTTCCCAATTTCAAATGGCACCCCACCCCCCATTTGATCCAGTAAGTTAACTAGCAAGCATGAATGTTGGAAAATATCCACATTGGCATTGGCTCCCATTCACTCCCATCTCATTTTTGAGTGCTGTGAACTATTAATTTTGGCGAGCTCTCAAATGAATGTATGCCTATATATGCCTTTTGGCCTCAGTAACCCCGAGGACTTTTCAGCACCTTATGGACCAGATCCTGGGCAATAACCTCTTCCGGTCTCTACTGCTGTACTTGGCCAACGTGGTAATACTCTCCTCCTTCTTTGATCATTCACCTCTGGTGCTTTCTTGCTTCCAAAAACATGACCTAATGGTGCAGTGGACTAAGTGCTCAGTCGTTCAGTGTAGGGCTTCCTAGTTGGGACGTGTCATCTTATCAGAGGTTGTTGCCTCACATCTTGAGAAGATTCATTCTGTAGCAGATTTGTCAGTGGCCATGGGACTTTACAGGCTAATCATTCATGGGCTTTGTAGGGTATTATAGGTGGCTTGTTAAGAACTTCCCTCCGCTTGCAGCGTCCTAACATGCCTTTTCTGCTCTGGGTTCCCCCAAGGCAAGGTCTAAGACGAGGGGGGTGGGGTCCTGTTTAGGCAGCTGCTGTGAGTCTGCATTCCTGGCCCTGAAGCAGTGGCTCATCTCTGCACCAGTTCTGGCCTATGCCGACTTCTCAAGGCCCCTCCATCTTGAAATTGATGCAATTCATAAGGGGCTCTGACCCATTTTGTCACAAGAAAGTGGGGATGGTGGTAGGAGGCGAGTGGCTTGCGCCAGTCGGGGGCTGCGCTCTTCTGAGAAAAACATGGAAAACTACAGCGCTATGAAGTTGGAATTGTTCGCACTTAAAGACACCGTGAAACGGAAGTTTGAGCAGAACTGGCTTCTGCGATATGACCTGTACGCGAGCAGAATCGTTCGGCGGTAATTTTTGTAGGGCGGGGAGTCGATTTGATTGACATTGAATGCAGACGTGCATTCAGAACTGAGATGGATTTGGACAACACTCTAAACTCCGTTGTGGAGGATCACTAGATTTATGGGGCCTGTTTCACAGACAATGATTGAGCCTTGTTCTAGATTAAAATAAGTATTCAATGAAGATCTCCATTGGAAACATTTTTTAGTATAGGACTAAGCTTAATCCATGTCTGGGAAACCAGCCCATACAATAAATAATATATAACTGTATATAGACTATGCGCTATTTATATGTACACAATTTTGCTGTAATTTCATGCAATCTTTAAGCAGTGGTATTTATGGGCCATAACCCCTTTAGCTATTTGAGAACAGCCAAGCTGGGCACCATTTAATATCTAGTGTATGTAATATGTAGTTTTAATATCTATATATTATCTATTTGAATGTATTTTGTTGTGTCTGGCTTTTGTCTTTTGTTTTTTTCAGCAACCCCACTGCACATGACGGGTATTAATTAGACCTTTCCTTCGAAACATGTGACTCAGCCACCTGTTTCTCCCTACGCACCATCTCCAAACTCACACAGAGCAGAATCGAAGGAACCCCACCCATATGCAGCTGCTTGCAGACCGTGTGCTTGCCAAGCCGTACAGGATTGTCTGATGAACGCGGGCTGACTGAACCCACCCATACCCTGGGCAAGGCAATCGACAATTGCCTGTTACCCTGTGGGGGTTTGAGGGTTCCTCTTCTTCCTTTCCGGTTTTATTGGCAGATTGAATGCTGCAAAGCATATTGCTGCCACCTACTGGACACCACGAGAAAGTGGTCACACTGATCCCTGCCAATGAATGATGATGATGATGACGATCTCTTTTCCTCATAACTCGATGCTGACCTTAGACACGATTGCTCTTGAAACATCAGAAAACTGAGCTGTCTTGTTAAATGAAGCTCCCACCTCAGTAATCACCACATTTTTTAAGCCTGTGCTTTGCATGCTAGCCTGTTTAATGAAAATAACATATACAATTGAATTTGGTAAGTTACAATAGACAATTAAAGGAATGTACTTTCTGTCTCTGGTTTTTGGGGGTGGCTAAAGAGTGTCCATGCTTTCTGTGAAATTAGTGAATAGTTATGAGTTCAGGTATTTACAATCCATAGAAAGGACTACCGAAAGATCTCATACTGCCATAAAAACAATGGATTCATACAAAAAATTGAAATGCTTTATTTTGACAAATCGTGAAATAGAAAAGCATGCGATTAAATTATTCAGCCACCACAGGATCCCGCGAACGTTTTTAAAATGCATTGGCTCACAAACGGATTACAGGCATTTTACTAGTATAGAAAGTCATTATTAGTACGCGCTGTGATATTATTTATTTATTTATTATTCTCATTAGGTTTTGTGTGTATGTGTTAGTATGTATAATATTTATTATTTATCTTACATACTTGATATTTTGGGGAAAGTAGGTAAATCTTAGAACCACACTCCAGCCCAGGAGGTGGCGGTAATGCACCAAAAGCTGGATTCAACCGCCAATAAATGAAGAAGAAGTAGAAGTCTGCTATGCTTTTTGTCCCTTTCTAAGACCTGTAGCTAGGTAAATCGTTTTTGTAAACGCATATCGGAACTGGTGGTGAAGGTCGTGTGTTTAACCGGTGAGTATTTCATGTAAAATGGAGCTAAATCTTCAATAAACATGTGCTATTTATTGGCACTACTTACACCAAGACGTTGTGTGAAAAAATTTAAAAGGATTAACGTTACAGTCAAATGCATTTAACGTTAGCACAATGCTCACAAGTCACTGTACAAATCGAGGGCCTTGTTGGCGTTAATTTAGTGCTAACTTTAGTTAACCAACTTTCACATTAACCAACAGGGTAATTTTTTTACCCGCAACGTTACGGTAGTAAATGTAATTACGGTTCGGTCAATACCCGCTTACTGTATGCATACAAGACGGGTTAGTGGGTAAAGGTTGCTTGCTTAGTTTAGCTAACGTTAGTGCTAGTTGTCTTGTTAACTAGTTAGCTATATCATGCAACTAACGTTTGCTTAGGAATGAACGTAACTTGGCTAACTTGCAGCAACCTACCACTGTATCGTTTTATTAAGCAGATGAATTGTGCAACCGGACTGATAAGTTAGCTGTCAAACTCTAGCGTTACAATAATTTGTGATTTTTTTGCCCACTAGCGGACTAGCTAACGTGAACGTTACCTACTTCGGAATCTAATCCTATGATCTAATACCTGTATTGCCAATTTAAATAAGGTTGCGGTTTCCGTCTTTGTCGCTAGCTGCTAACGGAAGATTAAACGCCAAGTTACTTTGTCGCTCACAGAAAATGGATTTGTCTGGAGAGATTGTAAATTGGTAACGGTGGTAAATTGTAATGCTAGCTAGCGAGTTAGCCAGCTGTGTTGCCTACGTGATGATCTTCAGAGGTCATACGAGGATAACCAAATGGCTAACGGTGGTTTACTACCGGCAAATTAACACTAACGAAGCATAAATCTTTGTATTGTAGCCGTCCGTATGTGCAACATTGAATTAACGGTAACACGGATAAATTCAATTAGAATAATGTTATTTGAAAGAATATTTTTGAGAATCAGCCCGCTAATGTTGACAGTGGAGTTGATTAGTAAATGGGCGAACCACTTACAAATTTTACCTACCACAATATTTTTCGGAACATTCAAAATGGAACCGTATTATGCATGTACATGCAGTTGAGAAGTGTTTATGCATATGTGCTCTAGTTGAATTTCAATTCACACCTGACTTTACCTGACCATAACACATTAATCTTGTGTATCACTATAGCTACTGCTTACAAAAGCCAAATTTCTCAACTGATGTGACGTTATAAATGGTTAAAACCAGTGGTGAAGGTCTCTTCCCCATTACAAAATGTGAAACCCTGTAATTTCTTGTTTTTGATGTGACTTTGCTGGTGTGAATTTTCAGGTGTCACAATGTCCCTGCCAAAGCCAGTAATGCGGGGGCTCCTTGGGAAACGGCTGAGGTTCCACTTGCCCATTGCCTTCGTCGCATCCTTGATCGCTGCTGCAGCCTTCAAGGTGAAACTGCAGAGAGCTGCTGCTGTCTTATTACATTTTTTGGCATCAATAATTCAGGAAAGTGCAGGCAAGCATGCACTCCATTTTGAAGTGCATACTGCCACGTGCTTGTTCTTATCACTCCACAGTCCACTCGCTGAGCCACGCATCACTTGCTGCGGCTGCCCAGTTGGCTTCGCGAGACACACTTTGACTGAAGCCCTCCCTCCCTACATATTGAATTGGCTGGCAGGGTGCGCAATTGGCCAGTGTGTCGCTTGAAGGATTTTAGTCGACTGGGAAACTCTTGCCTCATCATGCAATAGCAACGTCACTCCAGGCGCCTGTCGCCTACCTGTTCCTGCTGTCTTAAGTAGTAGTACAGGTTTCTGATCGCACTGCTCAGCTTGTGGACAGCAGACTGACAAGAGGCAGTGCTTATCTGCATTCGCCCAGAGTGTTGGAGTATTTTTCAGCGATGGGACTGTTAAATTAAGACCTTTAAAACCGTTAAAATTAGCAGATTGTGAACGAAGAAAAGGGGGTAATTGTTGTAATTAAACAATGCTTTTTTTCACAGACCACTGGCTATTTCAAGTATTATTAATCTTTAGCTCAAGTGGATATTAATATACTGCAGCAGTTACCCAGATAACAAATAGCAAGGTTGCTTTTGTGTATATGAAGATATTTACTGAATGAAGCAAAATATTTCAGCAGATGCAAGGTTCAGTGTTTGTCTAGTCTTTAAATATCAGCTTTTGTGTGCCTGAAAGAAATCTAGTACGTGCAAATTGAAAACTAAGACGACAGTACCAGTGTTGGTGGATTTCAGATGGAATGACCTTTGTCAATGTATTTTATTGGTGGAGGAACTTCCAGTTGGTAAATAACCTCTTTCTCCCTCTAGTACGGAGTTACAGAGCCCAGAAAACAGGCATATGCTGATTTCTACAAGCACTATGATGCCACAAAGGAATTCAATGCAATGCGGGAAGCCGGGGTGTTTGAAAGTTGCAGGCCTACTGGTGAATAAACAGACGTGAGTTCATGTAATGCAAGGCTGTGTTTAAGGAAAATAAATTTCAAGTACTTGTACTCCATTTTTATGTAAATTTTAATCCTGTTTAAATTACTGTATAGCAAAGCCTTCTTAAAATGTTGTGTCTGAGTATATTCCATATGTACTGGTCTGTGCAAAATTTTAAATATGATTTTTACAACCTGGACATGGCATATTGTTTGTAACTGGCAACCAAAGAGTAAATATGTATTGGTCATGCACACAAATAATAATACAGTGGCGTGTTTTTTATTTTTCTTCTCCTGTACAGGTGATATCCCAATATCCATTCCTGATGTAAACTTCCTGCACCTTGTTTTTTTTTTGAAGGGGACAGTGTTCTCTATGCTCTCAATGAATCCAATAAACATATTTCTTCTTGAAGCTTTTGCCTGAAAGTGGTTTATTTCATGTATGTTTGCATAAAATGCAGTGAAGAATACACTGTATCAGAGAGATGGTAATATAACAAACAAATGCCTTCAGAAAGCCGCGAAAGGGAGTTTCCACGCAGAAATTCAGATGTATAAAATAACACGTGCTGTGAGAATCTCCGTACTTCTGCGCATGCTGGACACCATACGTACGCAATGTTTGGCGTCAGTGTGATATGGTGACATAGTGACCGAAAGGCAGAGGTAGTAAAAGCAAAATATTTTCTAAGCAGATTTACGACTTTCACCCTGAGCGTTCTTTTACATTCTTTTACTCGAGTTTTATGTGGCCCCAGGTGTTTTAAAGAGATGTGAAGCATCTGAGTGCTTGGACATTCCTAATGATCTCTGGTACATTTAAAAAAAAATATATATATATATACACTACTCACAAAAAGTTAGGGATATTTGGCTTTCGGGTGAAATTTATGGAAAATGTAAGTTCACGCTACAGTGATATTATACGTATCATGAAAGTAGGGCATTTAAGTAGAAGCATGCAATGATGATTTCCTCATCTCAAACAATTTATTGAAACAAAAGCCAACAACAGTGGTGGGTATACCACAACAAAAATGTCAATGTCTCAATAACTTGTCATGTGCCCTTGAGCATCAATTACAGCTTGACAACGACGTCTCATGCTGTTCACAAGTCGACTTATTGTCTGCTGAGGCATGGCATCCCACTCTTCTTGAAGGGCGGCCCTCAGGTCATTGAGGTTCTGGGGTACAGAGTTACGAGCCTCTACACGGTGAGTCAGCTGATCCCATAGGTTTTCCATGGGATTCAGGTCTGGAGAAAGTGCAGGCCACTCCATTTGAGGTACCCCAGTCTCCAGCAGCCTTTCCCTAATGATGCGACCTCGATGAGCTGGAGCATTGTCGTCCATGAAGATGAAATTAGGCCTGTGTTGTTCATGCAGGGGCACAATGACTGGATTAATGATGTTATTCAGGTAGTATGGGCTTGTCACTGTACCATTCACAAAGTGTAGGGCAGTTCTGTATTGACTAGACACACCTGCCCACACTGTAACACCGCCACCACCAAAGGGTCGTCTGGTGACAACAGTGGCTGATGCATAGCACTCTCCTTGACGTCTCCAACATCGTTGGCGGCCATCATTTCTGCTCAATGTGAATCGACTTTCATCAGAGAACAGCACTGAGGCCCACTGGTCCCTCGTCCAGCGTAAATGCTCCCTGGCCCATGCAAGACGATGACGCCTGTGCCTGGTGGTGTGGTCAGGTACCCTTGCAGGTCGTCTAGCACGCAGACCACGTTGATGTAAACGGTTTCGAATGGTCTGACGTGACACTTGGGTGCCTCTCACCTCCCTTAAATGTGCCTGGAGTTGAGTGGCATTCATCATCCGGTTCCGCAGGGCACTGTTCACAATGAAGCGGCCATCAGTGTGGGATGTGGCCAAAGGACGTCCACTTCTATGCCTTTCTGTGACTCTTCCAGTCTCTCTGTATCTCTGTTGCAACCTGCTGATGACACTCTGTGACACTCTAAGCTCAGTGGCCACTTCCCTCTGAGAACATCCTGTTTGAAGCCTCGCAATGGCGAGGTACTGTTGATCAATTGTTAGGTGTTGTCTTGGTCTCATGATGTCAAAATGTGAACAGCATGATGAAGAGGACTGTTTAAATACCAATTCTAATTGAACCAGGAAATTTATTGGTCGATTCATGGATCAAACACCTGTTGTGAATTTTGCCGTTCAGCTCCTTGTTAGAGAACAGCAAGTTGTGCAAAAAGTACTGAAACATTGAATAGTTGGACATGTGCATTCAAAAGTTTAGAGAAGGTCAAATTAATTTCACCTGTAAAGGTTATAGTGCATTTTAGGTTCATCCTGAAATTTCACCCGAAAGCCGAATATCCCTAACTTTTTGTGAGTAGTGTATATATATATATATATATTTCAAGGATGTGGCCCCAGAAGTGACTGGATTTGATCTGACTGATTTAAGGCATAGAGTAGAGAGTTTGGTTAACGGAGTTAAGCTAAAGGCAATTGTGAGCCGTCCCATGTTGAACATCAGCTAAACGGTCATACAGCACTGTCAACTTGCTAAAATCAGGTTTACCTGATGCGTACAACTCAGTAAAAATGGATGTATCTGAAAGAAAAGCAGTTTGAGTTATATTGACTACTTTTCAAAGTAATTTAGAAATGTTAACACAATGCAATGATGAAAGTAAGTACCATTCAACTTAAACGCAAAACTGAAGAAGTGAACCTCTGGATACTTACTGTTACACTGCTTACAGGCTACCCAACAGTGTACTGTTCTGGTCTAGAGTCTAATGAACTGTCCTTTACTGTGACTATATTGTCCAGTGCTGGACAGCTAGTGGGGCATGTCAATTTGAACAATTTTATGTCACTGGCATCCAAAGTGTAAATATGTTAAAAGTTTGGAAAACTCGCCACTTTTTTTAACATGACGGTAACGTGAGACCGGTGTGAATAAGAATTCTTACCGGGTAGGAGTGCCAACAGGAAGCTGTGTAGAAAAAAATAATTCATGCAACGTAAGAACCATGGTAAGAACGCGGGAGTGAACCATCTTGAAATTTCTACAATCTCTGCTGGTGAGATGACGTAACAGAAAGTGCGTGGCCCCTCCCACCACTCAGACTTTTCTGCAGGCTTCTCGTGCTCTCGAGAGTCGTCGGGACGGGTCTTGTGTCTTCTCGAACTCTCCTGAAGATTCCCGTCACATCATGGAGAACATGTACAGTCATTGGACGATGGAGTCAGAGAATTCTCGAAGAAGGGCAAATGATATAAAAACAGTAGCCTTGGTGTGTTCAAACTTACGAAAAGCACATCAGAGTAAAACCAACAGAAAGCGAGACACCAGCAGATAGCGATATTTCTCCTCTCTGTAAGTACCTTGTTTAATAAAGCCAGGCAGCTAACATGACGAAACTTATAGGCAATTACCTGTCACCAGATTCGTAGATAAACTCTTGGTAGCTTACAATACCATTTTTTTCGTGTAAAGTAAGTTTAATTACACCGTGCTTGCTAGATAGCCTGCATGTTTGATAGTATTATATAGTATTTGAAGCTATTTGCTATAGTCTTATAGTCTTAAAAATATTATCTAGGCTAAGTTACTTCACCGTTTCACTTGTGCATAAATGCAGTTTACTGGCAGGACTGTGCTGCTCTGTAACTGACGGAATTTCTTTTGGAGTGACATAGCGTTTTTAAAAACGTGTTTTAAATAGGGCTGCACTGTGTCCTGGAAGGGTACTTTTTCCAAAACCTTACGTATTTTTTTTATAGTGCATCATGAAATTGGATTATTGACATCAGTTGAAACAGTCCCTCTGAAATATGAATGTATGGCCCTTGTCTTCTGTTGTTTATGTGAGGAATAAAAACCCAAGACAGAATTGAGAATTATGAGAAAAAACACAATATAGAAACGGCAGAGATTGATATTTTTGTTTTGCTTTGTTTTAGTCAAGGACACACATACCCATAATCAAGATGTCTTCTGCAAGAGGAGTGTCAATTGGGATCGATCTGGGAACCACCTACTCCTGTGTGGGTGTGTTTCAGCACGGAAAGGTGGAAATCATTGCCAACGACCAGGGCAACAGAACCACCCCCAGCTACGTAGCCTTCACAGACACCGAGAGGCTCATCGGAGATGCTGCAAAGAACCAGGTGGCCATGAACCCCACTAACACCGTCTTTGACGCCAAGCGGCTGATCGGCAGAAGGTTCGACGATCCCGTCGTGCAGTCTGATATGAAGCACTGGCCCTTCAAGGTAGTCAGCGACGGAGGAAAGCCCAAAGTTGAAGTGGAACACAAAGGAGAGAGTAAAGCGTTCAACCCTGAAGAAATCTCCTCTATGGTGCTGGTCAAAATGAAAGAGATCGCTGAGGCCTACGTGGGGCAGAAGGTGTCGAACGCGGTCATCACCGTCCCCGCATACTTCAACGACTCTCAGCGGCAGGCCACCAAAGATGCGGGCGTGATCGCTGGGCTCAACGTTTTGAGGATCATCAACGAGCCCACAGCAGCCGCCATTGCCTACGGCCTGGATAAAAGCAAGAGAGGGGAGCGCAACGTCCTGATCTTTGACCTGGGCGGGGGCACCTTCGACGTCTCCATCCTCACTATTGAGGATGGGATCTTTGAGGTGAAGGCCACTGCCGGCGACACGCACCTGGGCGGGGAAGACTTTGACAATCGCTTAGTCAACCATTTTGTGGAGGAATTCAAGAGAAAGTACAAGAAAGACATCAGTCAGAACAAGAGGGCAGTGAGGAGGCTGCGCACAGCTTGTGAGAGGGCCAAGAGAACCCTGTCCTCCAGCTCCCAGGCAAGCATCGAGATCGATTCTCTCTATGAAGGCGTTGACTTCTACACGTCCCTCACCCGGGCACGCTTTGAGGAGATGAACTCTGATCTCTTCAGGGGCACCCTGGAGCCTGTTGAGAAGGCCCTGAGAGACGCCAAGATGGACAAGTCACAGATCCAGGATATTGTTCTGGTTGGAGGTTCTACCCGAATTCCCAAGATCCAGAAGCTCCTGCAAGATTACTTCAACGGCAGGGAGCTGAACAAGAGCATCAACCCAGACGAAGCAGTGGCGTATGGGGCGGCCGTTCAGGCCGCCATCCTCATGGGCGATAATTCAGAGAATGTTCAAGACCTGCTGTTGCTGGATGTGGCTCCGCTGTCTCTGGGCATTGAGACGGCAGGAGGAGTCATGACCGCTCTCATCAAGCGCAACACGACCATCCCAACCAAACAGACCCAGACCTTTACGACCTTCTCTGACAACCAGCCCGGCGTGTTGGTCCAAGTGTATGAGGGAGAGAGGGCCATGACCAAAGACAACAACCTGCTGGGCAAGTTTGAGCTTTCGGGCATCCCTCCGGCTCCACGCGGGGTCCCGCAGATCGAAGTAACCTTTGACATCGATGCAAATGGCATTCTGAACGTGTCGGCAGCGGACAAAAGCACGGGTAAAGAGAACAAGATTACGATCACAAACGACAAGGGTCGGCTGAGCAAAGAGGACATTGAGAGGATGCTGCAGGAGGCTGACGAGTACAAGGCTGAGGACGACCTCCAGAGGGAAAAGATCGCCGCCAAGAACTCTCTAGAATCATATGCCTTCAACATGAAAACTAGTGTACAGGATGACCACATTAAAGGCAAGATTAGTGAGGATGACCAGAAAAAGGTGATTGAGAAGTGCTGCCAGGTCATCGCCTGGCTGGAGAACAACCAGTTGGCTCAAAAGGAGGAATATGAAGATCAACTGAAAGAGCTGGAGAAAGTGTGTAACCCCATCATCACCAAGCTGTACCAGGGAGGAGTGCCAACAGGAAGCTGTGGAGACCAGGCACGGTCCAGTGCAGGGTCCAGCTTTCAAGGGCCCACCATTGAGGAGGTGGATTAAAAAAAAGCTGAACTATGTAACACAACAGTCTGCTGCACAATGGACTTGTAACCAATTACCAATTAGTTGGTAAAATACTATTTACCAATTACCAATTAGTTGGTAAAATACTATTACTGGTGGCGGTTTTTGAAGCTGGTGTCAAAACATAGTACTGAAGATGAATTTTTTAGAGGGAATGTTTCCAGTTTTATTATAATGTTCAGGTCTCCTGTATTTTACATGTTTTAAAAAGCTTTTGTTCAAAAAAAGATGTGGCCAAATGTCCACTTTGTGAATATGAATGGATGGGAATGTGAAACAATGCTATTGTTTTCTATTGTTTTTATTTACTTGTTCATGAAATGCACTTTGGGTAATGGCAATAAATTATTTTCAATGTTAATTTTGGATTTATTTCCTTTTCTTTCCAACCTTTAGAGATCCTTTCATTGCGGTTGTAACTGTTCCTTTTCCTCACCAGAAGTCTCTAAATCACAGGTCCCCAAATACTTTACTCTCCATGCCCCTTAGAATCACCAACCACTGAGGTCTCCCAGTAAATTATTCACTGTTATATCAATCATATAACTATATCAATCACCAAGTACATCCCGGAAAGAAGTTTCCAGTTGACATACTTGTACATAGAAGCCTGTCGTGTCTAAAATGTGGTGCGTACAATGAAGCAATCATTTTTTAAATGTATTTTCTTGAACAGGATATTCTCAGGTGTCAGCTTCCAAATATAAGATCAAGATTCATCCTGGGGTCAAAAGAACAAATTTAATAGCAAATTTAAACTGGTATAAAAAACAATACAATTAAGTATAATCATTTTCAATTCGGGAAATACATTTATTTGTGAACACTTAGGCCACCATTAAATACAGTACATAGCCATGCATAGTATATACAATAATAACTTCATATATAATTTTTAAAGAAATACAATGCAAAGTGCTTTGTAGACTATTAAAGGAGCAGTAAAAATAAGAACATTAAGCATGTTAGAAAACAAAAACAATTAAACAAACCTGGATAAATTTAAACATTACAAGAAGCAGGATTGGGCAAATGCAACAAAGAAAATAGAAACATACAAAAGTTTAAACTGACGTAAAACTACTGTGTCTCCCAATTAATTCAATTCAATTTCAATTCAATTTTATTTATATAGCGCTTTTCACAGATGACTGTCACAAAGACGCTTTACAGAACAGAAAGGGGAGGAAAGGGGAAATAGGAAATGGCCGCTCTAAGCCAGCTCTAAGCCCCCAGATAGCAGAGGTAAAAACTCTAGTAGGAGAGAAAACCCTCATACTGTGGCGAGAAAAAACTCCCCGATGGGAAGAAATCTCGAGAGGAACCCGGCTATTGGGGGGATGCCCATCTCCACTGGCCTATGGGTTGATTATGTCATAGGGAGGTATTCTATTCTGATGACTCCATCATGTAGAGATCAGCAGTGGCAGGTGGGGGGGGGGCCTAGCTGGTCTTGGGCTGGAGCTCCGGGCCAGGGGAGCTGTAGCCTTTTTTCCCTAAATATAAATAAATCTGTGATGAAACATCTTATTTTAGAGCCTGAGGCAAGTGACAGTTTGTGAAGTTTTAAACCTGTATGGGAAAGCGCCACTGGAATTACCCACAAAAAAATCTGAGATAAAAACTAAAAAAGGTTGTATATTTTCCTCCATTTTTATACAGCTACCCTACAAAGGTCCCCACACAACACCTTTGTATACATAATGTATATAGCATTATGATTAGTGGGTATTTACTACTTCATTCCAAGAAATTCATATAGTGTCAAGATGAAAAAATAAGGTTAACTGGTTTATAAGAGATGTCAAACATTGAATTAGGGTCAAATTGACCTGAAACATATGAGGTTTAAATGATGACACTGACCCTGCAGTTATGATGTTTAGAAGGAAGGCTGTCACAGCCTTTAAGCCTTCACTGAGAAGGCTAGTTCTGCCTTTGTTTTCAGCCGACTCTGGAACAGCAAATCAGGCTTGCTCAGAAGACCAGAGCACTCAGAGCTGTAGGTTATTACAAGCTCACTAATATACTTGGGTGACATATATATATAATGCCTTTCAGGTAATCAATAATATTTGAAAATAACAAAGGATTTTGGCAACCATTGTAGAAATGCTAAAATTGGAGAGGTAAGAAATCTCAGTTTTGTTCTGTTCAACAGTCTTGCTGCTGGGCCAGAGCTTGACAATTCAGGCAAGTAAACAGGGCATTGGAATATTCCAATCAACATAATCAAAAGCGTTAATTACTTTTTCAGTATCCACAAAAGACAAAACAGATCTATTGAGAGCTATGCAGCTGGTGACTGCATGCCCAAACAAGCTCTTTAGTATGTTGCTTAGTTACATTTTGGTTAAAAATAAGAACAAAAAATACCAAGGTTTCTGAAAATGGTTTAATATTGGAAGCAAGTATTGCCTCTGTTTTAGCTTTAAGCAGTTACTTAATTACACTCAGCTGTTTGCAGGGCTAATACACGCAGGTGAAACTGGTTCCAACTAGTTCTAATTAGCAACAAAAAGACAGGTAGTTGGCCCAAATACAGCGAGCAAGCTACAAACTGACTGCAAACAATTCAAAATAAACTAAGCTACCAAGTGACTCCAATCTGTTCAATTAACTAACAACAGCTGAAAGCAATGAAAAAAGATACGCTTATCTGAATCCGAGCATTGCCTAGACGCAAGGGTGTAGGAGAAATTTTTATATTGGGGGGGGGGGGGGCGTAAATTAAAAAAATAATAAAAAAACTGTTTTAAACTGCCTTTTTACAACGGCGTCCTCACAGCAAGACTGCACATCCTAATAAAGTAATGTATTTAGATTTCTGTACAGAATATTATTTTGTATATGAATAGAATATTGTTGATACAGGACAAATTATTTGTGAAAAAAAATGTCCCTCAATGAATCACAATACCAGTTAACAACAAATAACATTTGTTTATTTTTTTTCCACGCCTCTTCTCGTCTCCTGGCTCCTCTCCACTCCTTTTCTCCTCTCTCCTTTCCTCCTATTCTCCACTGTAGAAAAGCAAGCAAACAAAAAAAGTATTGTTCCCTCTGAAAAGATTACAATGCTCAAACAATTATCAACAATCAATATAGAAAAGCAAAGATAACTCACGATCTAGGTCTACTGCTTGACCATTCCATTTCTACCCTCTGTACTCCTTTCCTCCTCTTTCCTCCTGCCTCCTCTCCACTCCTTTCCTCTCATCCTGGCTCCTTTCCACTCATTTTTCTTCTCCTTCCTTCTCCACTCCCTTCCTCCTCTCTATGTGTCACCACATTATGTTGATATGGTGTATTCAAGTGGCCAACTCGGGAGGATTGTGCGTGATGTTTGCTGTGACGATGGTCCCGTTCGTTATGGTCAAGCTGTTCAAATGGTCAACGGCAAAAAACATGGACGCCCACAGAAAGCTGATGCTTGTTTGGCTGGCCTCTGATCAGCATTTGCAGTTCCAAATGTTTGAAATAGCGTATGCAAAAACGATTGAAGATGAAAACAAACACAGAAGGTGAAAGACTACATACACCACGCAACGGGTCTCTCTCGCTCCAGATCTCTCCATGTTTAGAGATGCTCAGCTGTTTACCTTTGACGTATTTTTCGTCACCTCGGTCATCTCGGGGACCTCAGGAGGTGCTCGAGTTGAATGTCTGATTTCCGAGATCGTTGTCATTAACTCGTCACCATCTCATCACCGGTGTGTTATGTTCAAATCCTTTTTTCTTCTCGTAAGTCGGAAATATTCCGACTTCCGAGATCATTTGAATACACCATTAGTTTAAGGCCTGGGACATACTCTACACAAGGAACATGAACGCCAACGCAGATTCGGGACATACGCGAGGTCTTCGCTTACATACTATACGCGCGTTTACCGGCTTCTTTTCGCCCTGTCCGCTAGTTGGCAGCCTAGGCTAATCTGGTTGGAGCGAGTAACCTTAAACCGGAAATTATTACTTCTTTGTGTGTAGGCTGCAATTCTGCAGTTATTGAACAGTATTTACATTTAGCTCCTCTAACGGAAACGCGTGGAATTGCACCACACGTTTGCGTCGCGTTACAAAATTTGGACTGCACATTTTTCTACGCAAGAACGCGAGAAACGCCCCGTGCGTTGCTCTTTGCGTCATTGCGCGCGTTCCTTGCGTAGAGTATGTACCAGGCCTAAGTAACGTTAACGCTAGCTAGTACGCAAGCCGCTATCGTTGTCTGACAGGACTAGAGCTAACGTAACATTCTTTGCGCGTCTTTGGCTCTGCTCTTTTCGCGCGGCACCAAGTTCATTCACTTGTGTGCTGTATGAGGCACCAAGACTGATATTTGATTGCAAAAAAAAGTCACCCGCCAAAGTGTCAGGTGGCTACCGAAACTTACACGCCAAATGAAAAATCTAGCCGCATTTGGCGCTTGGCAGACCCGCTCGCACACTTCGCAGATGCCATTGTGTATGGGGTGTGATAACTGACATTATTTGGATTACAAAGCTAACTGAGCGGAGAACTGACATGTATACGCTCGTGTAAACGTGTGAAAAAATCCTATTGTGTTGATGGAGAAGACGCGCGTTGGCACGGCGATTCAGACGTCAGATGTCACAGACGCACGTACGGGCGTATCGGACGTGCGCTCAATAATACACGTTATTGCTTATTTTTACTAAGCGCCTGGATAACGCGCGTGTATATGTACGTGCATAAGGACGTCTATACGCGCGTGTATAAGTACGTGTATAAGGACGTCTATACGCGCGTGTATATGTACGTGCATAAGGATGTCTACGCGCGTGTATATGTACGTGTATAAGGACGTCTATACGCGCGTGTATATGTACGTGTATAAGGACGTGTATAAGGACGTCTATACGCGCGTGTATATGCAGGCTACAGTAGAAAGTGAGCAGAGACATTTGGGGAGTGGGGGATTCACTTCATTTATGGTCAAATTGCTTGTAGGTGCTGTTGTGGTTAATATTTTCTACGAACACTAACGTAGTTTAGGTTATGTAGTGTTAACATTATTTCATTCATGGTATTTTGTAGGGGGCCTTGAGTGTGCTAGAATGGGGTATTGTTGTTTGTTGACATTTGTTAACTCTATTAAGACATTCTGTGGGTCTAGAAACTTCATCACTCAGCCTGGCCTGGATGAGCACACAAGTTATCTCATGGCAATGCCGTCACAATCATAGAGGGCATAATTGTATTATGAATATCTGTCGGTCTGTACTTGCACTAGACTATCGATTGCCAGTTTTCATCCAGCCTGTGTATGTATAAGACGTATATGTATAAGACAGACAAGGCTACGTTACGATCACAGACCATACTTGCATTGGCGGCATCCTTTAATAATTGATGATTATAATAGAATAATACTTTATTATTATGCTCTTACTGAGAGGTGCCGCACATAATTTTGTTTTATGACCTACAATGACAATAAAAATGTTTTTCATAACGCGCTGCCTTTCATTTTCACATGTTCTGTTGGTGCATGGCCTAAGTAGGCCTAACGCAACAGCGTTTTATTGTATTGCCTGTTCATGTGCAGCTGAGTGACCAGAACGCATCATGTCCATTTTGAAAATGAAAGCACTTTAGTAAGTTTTCCTCAGGATGTAGCCTACTGTGGACAGTAAAGTCTATTCTCAATAATTAGATCAATGCATAGAACCGACAGCAAGCACGCCAAAAGTAGTTACAAATAATGACCAGCAGGTGTCACACTGCGTGAACTGCCTCATCAATAGCTTTGTACACTCAGTCTCAAAAAATAAATAGAAATGTGGATATGTTGACAGCTAGACGGTTCGTGTAACGTTTATCAATTTGATTTCCTGATGCATATATCTCAAATTGAAAATTGGATTCAATATTTCAATTTTCATGTTTTGAAATAATAGGAAAATTAACAATTCAAACTCGTTTTGATCTACCGTTTGTCTTTTGAAAGTTGAAAATTGCATTATTGGCGTGGGTGGGAAAACCGGGGTAGTTTCTAATCGATCAATGGACGGACTCAACCATGACCGTATGGGAGCGATAACGTCACCACAAAACTTCTTTCTTATTGGTCACTGGGGCTTTAATTAGCCTTTTACCTTTACTTTTATGGTGCAGAATAAGTGCCAAAAATGAGACTACTGAGAGGAGCATATATCTTACTCGAAGCTGGCAAATGATCCAGCCACTGATAAGCCGGCGGTGGTAAATGAGAAGCCGTCTATTGATTCGCCGAGGCTGGTAAACTCATGTGCCTATAGCTTAGCAGCCCACTGGATTTGCAACTGACCTGGCTGGTCACTCGCATACCTAGCCTGGCAACCCACTGGATTGGCGATTATTTATTTAGTTTACTATTTCTGAATTAGGCCAATTTATCACCTCTCTTCCATTTGCAGTTTGAGTCTGCAGCTATCCACGAGGCAACAGTCGCCCGATTCAAGCGAAGGACTTGCGAAATCAGTTAACCTCATTAACTTTGGCCCACCAGAATCAATTTTCACCAATTTTCTAGGCTACTTGTCTTATTTAGCCTAAGTGTCATATCTCAAAAACGATTTATTGCAGCACATCCATGTTTTAAAGTTCGAATTGAAGAAGAGGCCTATCGCCTATTCAGACATTTGCAACAGAATACATTTGTCAGAATCGTCACATAAGCCTATATATAGCCTAGGCTGCATAATACGCATTAAAAAGGTTGTTTTACATTGTGTAGACTGCCACCTAGTGGATCCTTTTGGTACCTAGCAACATGTAAGTGCAGGAAATCAGGAAATTTCCCCAGTTGACCAAGTCGCGCAGCTGAACTCACGTTGTTGCAGTTATCTTCTTGATACTATTTGTCTTTTCACAACAAGAATCTTTTGGTAAACATGTTCAAGAAAAGGTATGCCTTGTGATTTATTGGAGGATATCAAGTTGTTAGCTAGCCTACCTGTCTAGCTCTACATAGAAACGCGCTGCAAGGGCAGTATAGCTACAGGCTGGACGAAAACAATGGAACTAGTCTAGTGCAAGTAGTACAGACCGACAGATATTCATAATACAATTATGCCCTCTGATTGTGACGACATTGCCATGATAACTTAAGTGCGCACATTCAGACCAGGCTGAGTGATGAAGTTTCTAGACCCACAAAATGTCTTGATAGAGGTAACAAATGTCAACGAACAACAATGCCCCATTCTAGCACACTCAAAGCCCCCTACAAAATACCATAAATTAAATAATGTTAACACTACATAATCTAAACTAGGTTACAATGTTCGTAGAAAATATTAACCACAACAGCCACTACAAGGAATTTGACTATAAATGAAGTGAATCCCCCACTCCCCAAATGTCTCTGTTCACTTTCTACTGTAGCCTGCATATACACGTCCGTACATACACACGCGCGTATAGACGTCCTTATACACGTCCGTTTACACGCGCGTATACACGTACATCTACTCATACACGTACTTCTACACGCGCGATTACACGATTGGCTGCTCAGTTAGCAAAGTAATGTCAGTTATCACACCCCATATATGTGAACAGTGCTTCACGTCACCAAATGTTAGTGTAGCAAGCTCTTACTAGCTAGCTCTCGAACTTTAGCTAACCTTACATGGCTCGGGCTACGCCTATACATACCGTTAGCTCTGGATGACCCATTAAAATAATGAATGAAGTTACCAAACTACCAAAAACACAGTACTCTCAAATGAATGTAAATTCTATATAGAACATTGTATTCACAATAACGTTAATGTAACCCGTTCCGTATGTTATAACCGTTAGAATTTATTTGCGTGTGACTATCACGTCTCTGCTAGCTAACGTTAGCCTTCTCGCCCAATGACTTTCGCAAAAATACATTTACTTAATTAAATACATATGTTTCAACCTCAGGTTTCATCACAACCACATGTTTATCTTTTAAAAATGGGTAAGTACACTTTGTTTGTGAGGGAATTTACAAACCTGTGAGTGATAATGAATAGAAATGGCTGATTCGTCGTTGCTGCCTCAGGGTGCTGAATAATTGTGCCACTTCGCGGCCACGTCTCAGGTGAAAATGAGTGATGCGAACTTGCGAAGTTCAAAGAGCGGGTCGTGGCCAGTACCAAAGACATGGGGGGGGGGGGGGGGGGCGGTTTTTGCCCTTGCCTAGACGATCCTCGACACAGCAAAATGCACTCTGAGGTGATGAGCTGCAAACACGCTTAATATACACAGGTGAAACTGGTTCCAACTAGTTATAATTAGCAACACAAAAGACAGGTAGTTGGCCCAAATACAGCGAGCAAGCTACCAACTGACTGCAAACAATTCAAAATAAACTAAGCTACCGAATGACTCCAATCTGTTCAATTAACTAACAACAGCTGAAAGCAATGAAAAAAGATACGCTTATCTGAATCCGAGCGTAGCCTAGACGATCCTCGACACAGCAAAATACTGTGAGCGGAATAAATACCAAAGACAGAATTGAGCATATTATTAGAAAAAAGACAATATAGAAACAGCAGAGATTGATATTTTTGTTTTGTTTTGTTTTGTTTTAGTCAAGGACACACATACCCATAATCAAGATGTCTTCTGCAAGAGGAGTGTCAATTGGGATTGATCTGGGAACCACCTACTCCTGTGTGGGTGTGTTTCAGCACGGAAAGGTGGAAATCATTGCCAACGACCAGGGCAACAGAACCACCCCCAGCTACGTAGCCTTCACAGAGACCGAGAGGCTCATCGGAGATGCTGCAAAGAACCAGGTGGCCATGAACCCCAGTAACACCGTCTTTGATGCCAAGCGGCTGATCGGCAGAAGGTTTGACGATCCCGTCGTGCAGTCTGATATGAAGCACTGGCCCTTCAAGGTAGTCAGCGACGGAGGAAAGCCCAAAGTTGAAGTGGAACACAAAGCAGAGAGCAAAGCATTCAACCCTGAAGAAATCTCCTCTATGTTGCTAGTCAAAATGAAAGAGATCGCTGAGGCCTACTTGGGGCAGAAGGTGTCGAATGCGGTCATCACCGTCCCCGCGTACTTCAATGACTCTCAGCGCCAGGCCACCAAAGATGCTGGCGTGATCGCCGGGCTCAACGTTTTGAGGATCATCAACGAGCCCACAGCAGCTGCCCTTGCCTACGGCCTGGATAAAGACAAGAAATTGGAGCGCAACGTCCTGTTCTTTGACCTGGGCGGGGGCACCTTCGACGTGTCCATCCTCACTATTAAGGATGGGATCTTTGAGGTGAAAGCCACCGCCGGCGACACGCACCTGGGTGGGGAAGACTTTGACAATCGCTTAGTCGACCATTTTGTGGAGGAATTCAAGAGAAAATACAAGAAAGACATCAGTCAGAACAAGAAGGCAGTGAGGAGGCTGCGCACAGCTTGTGAGAGGGCCAAGAGGACCCTGTCCTCCAGCTCCCAGGCAAGCATCGAGGTCGATTCTCTCTATGAAGGCGTTGACTTCTCCACGTCCCTCACCCGGGCACGCTTTGACGAGATGAACTCTGATCTCTTCAGGGGCACCCTGGAGCCTGTTGAGAAGGCCCTGACCGATGCCAAGATGGACAAGTCACAGATCCAGGATATTGTTCTGGTCGGAGGCTCTACCCGAATTCTTAAGATCCAGAAGCTCCTGCAAGATTACTTCAATGGCAGGGAGCTGAACAAGAGCATCAACCCAGATGAAGCAGTGGCGTACGGGGCGGCTGTTCAGGCCGCCATCCTCATGGGCGATAATTCAGAGAATGTTCAAGACCTGGTGTTGCTGGATGTGGCTCCGCTGTCTCTGGGCATTGAGACGACAGGAGGAGTCATGACCGTTCTCATCAAGCGCAACACGACCATCCCAACCAAACAGACCCAGACCTTTACGACTTTCTCTGACAACCAGCCCAGTGTGTTGGTCCAAGTGTATGAGGGAGAGAGGGCCATGACCAAAGACAACAACCTGCTGGGCAAGTTTGAGCTTTGGGGCATCCCTCCGGCTCCACGCGGGGTCCCGCAGATCGAGGTGACCTTTGACATTGACGCAAATAGCATTCTGAACGTGTCGGCAGTGGACAAAAGCACGGGTAAAGAGAACAAGATCACCATCACAAACGACAAGGGTCGGCTGAGCAAAGAGGACATTGAGAGGATGCTGCAGGAGGCTGACGAGTACAAGGCTGAGGATGACCTCCAGAGGGAAAAGATCGCCACCAAGAACTCTCTAGAATCCTATGCCTTCAACATGAAAACTAGTGTGCAGGATGACCACATTAAAGGCAAGATTAGTGAGGATGACCAGAAAAAGGTGATTGAGAAGTGCAGCCAGGTCATCACCTGGCTGGAGTACAACCAGTTGGCTGAAAAGGAGGAATATGAAGATCAACTGAAAGAGCTGGAGAAAGTGTGTAACCCCATCATCACCAAGCTGTAGCAGGGAGGAGTGCCAACAGGAAGCTGTGGAGACCAGGCACGGTCCAGTGCAGGGTCCAGCTTTCAAGGGCCCACCATTGAGGAGGTGGATTAAAAAAAGCTGAATTATGTAACACAACAGTCTGCTGCACAATGGACTTGTTTCCTGGTGAAAACATGTTTAAGGGGATTTTTCCTTGACAGGATTTCAAATTAGTTGGTAAAATACTATTACTGGTGACGGTTTTTGAAGCAAAGCTTAGTACTGACCATTAAATTTTTATTGGGAATGTTTCCTGTTGTATTATAATTTTCAGCTCTCCTGTATGTTACATGTTTGAAAAAGCTTTTGTTTAAAAAAGATGTGGCCGGATGTCCACTTTGTGAATATGAATTGGTGGAAGTATGAAAGAAAAAATTGTGAGAATATTATTGTTTTCGACTGTTTATTTACTTGCTCAGGAGATGCACTTTGGGTGATGGCAATAAATTATTTTACATGTAAATTTTGGATTTATTTCCTTTTCTATCCAACCTTTAGTGTTCCTTTCATTGCTATTGTAACTGTTACTTTTCCCCACCAGAAGTCTCTAAATCACAGGTCCCCATATTTTACTCTCCATGCCACTTAGAATCAACAACCACCAACTGAGTTCTCACAGTAAATTATTCACTGTTGTCAACTATATCAATCACCAAGTACATGCTGGAAAGAAGTTTCCAGTTAACATACTTGTACATGGAAACCTGTATAAAATGTGGTGTGTACAAAGAAGCAATCATTTAAAAAAAATTTTTTTTCTGAAACAGGATATTCTCAGGTGTCAGCTTTCAAATATAAGATCAAGATTCATCCTGGGCTCAAAAGAAGAAATTTAATTGCAAATTTAATTTGGGATGAAAAAAAAATACACTTAAGTATAATCATTTTAAATCAGGGAAATATACATTTATTTGCAAACACTTAGGCCACAATTAAATACATAGCCATTGTGCACAGTATATACAATAATAACTTCATATATAATTTTTAAAGAAATACAGCACAATGCTTTGTAGACTATTAAAGGAGCAGTAAAAATAAAAACAATGAAACAAACCTGAATAAAATTAAACATTACAAGAAGCAGGATTAGGCAAATGCAACAAAGAAAATAGAAACATACAAAACAAAACCCATTACTTGCAAACAATTTAAACCCTACAAAAAGGCAAGCTTCTTAGCGAGTCTTCAAAGTAGATTTAACCCACATATGATGTTCACGTTTTATGACACCTATGTTTGGGGTCAAATTAATCCCATACATTTAAACTGACACAAAACTATTGTAATAGAAGAATTTTGATGTTTTGTCATCTTTTGTTTGTCTCCCAATTGACTAGTCTTTTATCCCTAAATATTAAAAATCTGTGATGAAACATCTTACTTTAGAGCCTGAGGTAAGTGAAAGTTTGTGAACTTTAAAACCTGTATGGGAAAGTGGCACAGGAATTACCCACAAAAAAAATCAGAGATAAAAATTAAAAAAGGTTGTATATTTTCTTACGTTTTTAGAGAGCTACCCCACAAATTACCCCACACAACACTTTTGTATACAAAGTTGGTAATGGACTTTTGAAAATAAGGCATTATGTTTAGTGTTTATTTATTATTTAACCCCAAGAAATTCATATAGTGTCACGATTAAAACAGTTCATATAGTGTCAAGATGAAAATACTGGTTTGTAAGAGACATCAAACATTGAATCGGGTCAAATTGACCTGGAACATAATATGAGGTTTAAATGATGACACTGACCCAGCAGTTATGATGTTTAGAAGGAAGGCTGTCCCAGAGCCTTTAAGCCTTCACTAAGAAGGCTAGTTCTGCCTTTGTTTTCGGCCCTGACTCTGGAACAGCAAATAGGACTTTCTCAGAAGACCAGAGCACTCTTTGAGAGCTGTGGGTTATTACAAGCTCACTAATATACTTTGGTGACAGACTATATAATGCCTTTCAGGTAATCAATAAAATTTTTAAATAACTTCTAAATGGATACTGGCAACCACTGTATAGATGCTAAAATTGGAAAGGTAAGAAATCTCAGTTTTGTTCTGTTGAACAGAATCGTGTACAACTTAAAGCTCGGCCAAAGTCTGACAATTCCGGCAAGTAAACAGGGAATTAGTATAGTCCAATCAACAAAATCAAAAGCATGAATTACTTTTTCATTATCCTCAAAAGACAGAACATATCTATTGAAAGCGATGCAGCTGGTGACTGCATGCCCAAACAAGCTCTTTAGTATGTTGCTTAAAGTTACAAAAATAAAAACAAAAAAACACCAAGGTTTCTGAAAATGGTTTAATATTGGAAGCAAGTGTCCCCAGAAGTGAGTGCATTTTATCTGACTCATCTAAGGCCAAGAGTAAGGAGTTCCGTTTTATCAGAGTTAAGCTAAAGGAAATTGTGAGCCATGCATCCAAATTTGTCAGCTAAACAGTCGCATAACACCGACAACTTGCTGAAATCAGTAGGTTTAGCTGACCAGTACAACGGAATAAAAAGGTATGTATATAAAATAAAAGCTGTTTATTCATTATATTGACTACTGTTCAAAGTAATTGAGAAATTTTATCACTGTAAATGCAGTGATTGAAGTAAATACCATTTAACGTAAACGTACAACTGAAGGGGTGAACCTCTGGATATTTGTTGTTACACGACTTACAGGCTATCCAAGAAACTATTGTAAACTAAATTAATGTAGGCTACAGCAGTGAGTTACAGTAAGTGTAGGTAAGAAAGGCAATGCCTCGCTTACTTTTATGAAAATCTAGCACACACTATGTAATTGTGTATGGATTGTTGTGTCATGAAACATTTTCTGCACAGTGCAGCATTTCTGGTAAAAAATGTATCCTGCGGACAGTCCTGTAGCTACTGTTCTGAGGAGTGTCTAATGAACTGTCCTTTACTGTGGCTGTAATATCCAGTGCTGGAAAGCCAGTGGGGCATGTCATTGTTTTTAACAATTTTATGTCACTGGCATCCAAGGTGTAAATATGTTAACGGTTTGGAAAATTCGCCACTTTTTTTTTAACATGACGGTAACGTGCGACCGGTGTGAATAAGAATTATATATTAAAAAAAAGAAGAATTCTTGCAATGTTAGAACGCGGGAGTGAACCATCTTTAAATTTCTACAATCTCTGCTGCTGAGATGACGTAACAGAAAGTGCGTGGCCCCTCCCACCAGTCAGACTTTTCTACCAGCTTCTCGTGCTCTCGGGACGGGTCTTGTGTCTTCTTGAACTCTCCAGAAGATTCCCGTCACATCATGGAGAACATGTACAGTCATTGGACGATGGAGTCAGAGAATTCTCGAAGACGGTCTAATGATATAAAAAGAGTTGCCTTCAGTTGGCGTGTTCAAACTTACGAAGAGCACATCAGAGGAAAACGGACAGAAAGCGAGACACCAACGGATAGCGACCTTTCTCCTCTCTGTAAGTACCTTGTTTAATAAAGCCAGTTAGCTAAGGTAACGAAACTTTTATAGGAAATTACCTATCACCAGATTCGTAGGTAATCTCTTGGTAGCCTACAATACCATTTGTTTCGTGTATGGAAAGCAAGTTTAATTACACCGTGCTTGCTAGATAGCCTGCATGTTTGATAGTATTACATACTGTTTATGGCTATTTGCTATAGCTAGTCTTAGGTCTTAGAAAAATATTATCTAGGCTACTTCACAGTTTCACTTGTGCATAAATGTAGTTTACTAGCAGGACTGTGCTGTTCTGTGCTGTTCTCATGAAATGAGATTATTGACATCAGTGGAAACAGTCCTGAAATATGAATGTATGGTCCTTGTCTTTCTTCTGTTGTTAATATGAGGAATAAAAATCCAAGACAGAATTGAGCCTATTATTAGAAAAAACACAATATAGAAACTGCAGAGATTGATATTTTTGTTTTGCTTTGTTTTAGTCAAGGACACACATACCCATAATCAAGATGTCTTCTGCAAAAGGAGTGTCAATTGGGATCGACCTGGGAACCACCTACTCCTGTGTGGGTGTGTTTCAGCATGGAAAGGTGGAAATCATTGCCAACGACCAGGGCAACAGAACCACCCCCAGTTACGTAGCCTTCACAGACACCGAGAGGCTCATTGGAGATGCTGCAAAGAACCAGGTGGCCATGAACCCCAGTAACACCGTCTTTGACGCCAAGCGGCTGATCGGCAGAAGGTTCGACGATCCCGTCGTGCAGTCTGATATGAAGCACTGGCCCTTCAAGGTAGTCAGCGACGGAGGAAAGCCCAAAGTTGAAGTGGAACACAAAGGAGAGAGTAAAGCGTTCAACCCTGAAGAAATCTCCTCTATGGTGCTGGTCAAAATGAAAGAGATCGCTGAGGCCTACGTGGGGCAGAAGGTGTCGAATGCGGTCATCACCGTCCCCGCGTACTTTAACGACTCTCAGCGCCAGGCCACCAAAGATGCCGGCGTAATCGCTGGGCTCAACGTTTTGAGGATCATCAACGAGCCCACAGCAGCCGCCATTGCCTACGGCCTGGATAAAAGCAAGAGAGGGGAGCGCAACGTCCTGATCTTTGACCTGGGCGGGGGCACCTTCGACGTCTCCATCCTCACTATTGAGGATGGGATCTTTGAGGTGAAGGCCACTGCCGGCGACACGCACCTGGGCGGGGAAGACTTTGACAATCGTTTAGTCAACCATTTTGTGGAGGAATTCAAGAGAAAGTACAAGAAAGACATCAGTCAGAACAAGAGGGCAGTGAGGAGGCTGCGCACAGCTTGTGAGAGGGCCAAGAGAACCCTGTCCTCCAGCTCCCAGGCAAGCATCGAGATCGATTCTCTCTATGAAGGCGTTGACTTCTACACGTCCCTCACCCGGGCACGCTTTGAGGAGATGAACTCTGATCTTTTCAGGGGCACCCTGGAGCCTGTTGAGAAGGCCCTGAGAGACGCCAAGATGGACAAGTCACAGATCCAGGATATTGTTCTGGTCGGAGGTTCTACCCGAATTCCCAAGATCCAGAAGCTCCTGCAAGATTACTTCAACGGTAGGGAGCTGAACAAGAGCATCAACCCAGACGAAGCAGTGGCGTACGGGGCGGCTGTTCAGGCCGCCATCCTCATGGGCGATAATTCTGAGAATGTTCAAGACCTGCTGTTGCTGGATGTGGCTCCGCTGTCTCTGGGCATTGAGACGGCAGGAGGAGTCATGACAGCTCTCATCAAGCGCAACACGACCATCCCAACCAAACAGACCCAGACCTTTACGACCTTCTCTGACAACCAGCCCGGCGTGTTGGTCCAAGTGTATGAGGGAGAGAGGGCCATGACCAAAGACAATAACCTGCTGGGCAAGTTTGAGCTTTCGGGCATCCCTCCGGCTCCACGCGGGGTCCCGCAGATCGAAGTGACCTTTGACATCGATGCAAATGGCATTCTGAACGTGTCGGCAGCGGACAAAAGCACGGGTAAAGAGAACAAGATTACGATCACAAACGACAAGGGTCGGCTGAGCAAAGAGGACATTGAGAGGATGCTGCAGGAGGCTGACGAGTACAAGGCCGAGGACAACCTCCAGAGGGAAAAGATCGCCGCCAAGAACTCTCTAGAATCCTATGCCTTCAACATGAAAACTAGTGTACAGGATGACCACATTAAAGGCAAGATTAGTGAGGACGACCAGAAAAAGGTGATTGAGAAGTGCAGCCAGGTCATCGCCTGGCTGGAGAGCAACCAGTTGGCTGAAAAGGAGGAATATGAAGATCAACTGAAAGAGCTGGAGAAAGTGTGTAACCCCATCATCACCAAGCTGTACCAGGGAGGAGTGCCAACAGGAAGCTGTGGAGACCAGGCACGGTCCAGTGCAGGGTCCAGTTTTCAAGGGCCTACCATTGAGGAGGTGGATTAAAAAAAAGCTGAACTATGTAACACAACAGTCTGCTGCACAATGGACTTGTTTTCTGGTGATTTTTTCCCTGACAAGATTTCAAATTATTTGGTAAAATGCTATTACTGGTGGCGGTTTTTGAAGCTCGTGTCAAAACGTAGTACTGAAGACATTTTTTTTTAGAGGGAATGTTCCCAGTTTTATTATAATGTTCAGGTCTCCTGTATTTTACATGTTTTAAAAAGCTTTTGTTCAAAAAAAGATGTGGCCTAATGTCCACTTTGTGAATATGAATGGATGGGAATGTGAAACAAAAATTGTGAGAATGCTATTGTTTTTATTTTCTTGTTCATGAAATGCACTTTTGGTAATGGCAATAAATTATTTTCAATGTTAATTTTGGATTTATTTCCTATTCTTTCCAACCTTTAGAGATCCTTTCATTGCTGTTGTAACTGTTCCTTTTCCTCACCAGAAGTCTCTAAATCACAGGTCCCCAAATACTTTACTCTCCATGCCCCTTAGAATCACCAACCACTGAGTAAATGCTATTACTGGTGGCGGTTTTTGAAGCTGGTGTCAAAACTTAGTACTGACCATTACATTTTTTGTTCTATTATAATGTTCAGGTCTCCTGTATGTTACATGTTTTAACAAGTTTTCAAATTATGTGTTGAAATGGTTTAATTGTGGCTGTTTTTGAATCTGGTGTCATAACTGAAGATTCCATTTTTATAGGGAATGTTTTCCATTGCAGTATAGTTTGAAGGTGTCTCATTTTACATTCATTGAAAAGCAAGCTCTCTTTAAAAAGAAAGTTTCGAAATATGCACTTAAAATTTTAATTTGTGGAAGGGTGAAAAAATATTTTTTCTGCCAATGTTATTACTTTAATTTCTTAGTATTTAGTATAAATATAAGCTCCGCTTGTTCCTGTTTTTTTGTAAAGCTGAATGTTCCTTGCTGGTAGGCTATAACTCTTCCTGTTACTCGGAAGATACGTCTGTCTTTATCAGCCCCCCCCCCCCCCCCCCCCGCCCAAGTATTTTCATTTCCAAAAATGGTGCACTCTGGTCAGTTTTATCCAACACCTTTTACAGGCTGTAACAAAGTGGCCATATACAGGATATATGTATATATACATGGATAAAATGTCATTCCATACAATTACTGTTCCTCATTTTGGGTTCTGGGCTATGTTAAAAAAATTTCAAAAGATTGAAAATTTTTAATTTGACATTTAAATCCGATTGAAGATCATTTTAAATCAGGAGAAATTAAGTAATTTTTACACTTGAGTAGTCTGCAGTATTAAACATAGGCATTCTGTAGTATTAAAGGACTGTTCAAAGTAACTAAAATTTAATTTAAATGTTTTTGTTAAATGAGTAAGTAAGTAAATACATTCTGTATATGTTACCCACAACTGAAACGTTTAACTGTTTACTATCCATTACACTAATCTACTTGGGCTACTTTCTGTCATAAAGAGACGAAACTTGTATACCTTTACTGCACATCACAGTCTAGGTTTAGTCAGTCAGTGGCAGGAAAGGAAACAGGGTACTTTAGCACCCATTGCTTCCTGGGCAACTATATTATTACTGTATAGTGTATCGTGGGAGGTGGGACAACTTTTTCTTTTATACTTTAATGGTTTACCTAAAACTTGTAAAGAAAATGTCACTCTTTGTTACATGCTGATGACACAGTCATAGGCTACTCATCAAACAATGATACAAAACAAATCGCATCAAAATTTAATCGTGACATGGATACCCTCAACACCTGTCTAAATAATAATCGTATCCAGTCGGCGTTCTGTCATAGTTGAGGGGCGGGGCCAGCGAGGGGGTGCTGATTTGTGCTGTAATAATTATTATTTGTGCCGATGTGGTTTTTGATATATTTAAGATTATATTTTATAAGCTGTGACGTCACTCTCCACCCTAGGTAACTCCGAATCGCTCCAAAATAGTCACGTGGCGGCCTGTTTATAAACTTTCTTTTATACCACTTAAACGGTCCACTAAAATACGTTTCTGAAAACATTTGAGGCGAGAAATAGTCTATGCATTTGCTAAATCTTGATTCATATTTGATCTAAAACGCCTACTTTGACCGTTTGATTCGAGTTTCGCGAGCAACGGCGGACGCATTCATTTGCCTAAAGTAGCTAGGTTTGGAATCTATCCTATTCAAAACCGGCGAACGTACCACACAGTCGCCGCGCCACATCCATCATGCACCGCGCGATCGCATCGCTTCATCTCCATAGAAAATTAATAGAATGCGTCCGATCGATGTACCTCGCCGGATTTGATGAGAATGCTGGCACGAGGGCTCCGCGAGGGCTCAGGACTGTCCCACTGTAAAATCGTCAAGTGCGTGAGGGCTCTGTCGTGGACTTTATGTGGACTTTGCAGGTCTGCAATTCTGGGCTGTGTCCGAATCAGAGCCCTATCTACTGTGCCCTGTCTCCTGCGTACAGTGCACTGGCAGAAGTGTGCTGTTTAATGTGCACTGTTTGGCAGTCCACGAAAAATATCCGCCATACTATTTTCCAACCGCACTGTGGAAGTGTCGTAAGCAGATCATGAGAAGTCCCACCAGTGTTGCCATGTCCACGGTTTTACAGCTAAGTTGGGTACTTTCAAAGTGCAGTTACGGGTAAAAATGAAAAGTCGCAAAGCAGCACGCACTTATTTTAAAAAGTAAAAACATGATGATTTCTATTTAAAATACGTTGGTTTCGGTTAAAAACAGCCTATAAATTGGGCTAGTTTTGAGTCGCCATTTGGTTGGAAAGTCTTATAAGATCTGGCAACCCTGCGCCCCACTCTTGCGCTGCCATGTCACATGTTGTTTTTATTGTATTTGAAGTAAAATGTCAGCGAAGCTGCGCCTAATTTTTTTTAAACAAAGCTTCACGTCATATTCATGTGACCAAAATGTTCGTGTACTTCTTGAAAAGTGTGCTCCCGAATGTACTCAGCGAAACCCCGAAAGTAAGTGTGTCATCTGGGTGTTTGAAGTATATTTGCATACTCTATGACTTTCTCGCCCTATCTACTCACCAAGGCTACTCAACAGTGTGGAAGAGTGCTGATTCAGACAGGGCCCCAGAGATTTTCCCCTGGGGGAGGGTCTCTGGCATATCTATGGTACAAGAGTGGGTTATGAACTAGCCTACTCTTTTTAAATTTTTGTTCATTCTATATTCATTCATAATCTACACTTTGTAACAATTGTCATATGTTAACTTATTGATATTCTCAATAAAAAATAAAAATATATATTACGGACTACTTCCTCACTAGTTTGGAAAGAGTTTTGCGGGATTTCTTGCAAAGTGAGGGGACAGGGCACATAGTAGACAGGGGTCTGAGTGGACAGGGGACAGTGGACAGGGAACAGGGGTCCTATTCGGACACAGACTATGACGCACCCCTTCCGCCCACTGAACTCTTTCAGTGCTTCCGCCCCATAGTGCTCGACATGCTTCCTGTCTCCACTGTCAGTGATGCGGAAGATCAATGAAGAAAAGCAATAAAACGGTGAAATATTAGCGAAGGATAGTCAAGTAAAACCTGGCTAGACGACTGAGTGAGAGAAGGAGGGTTGAGAGATGATACCTATGCCCCCCCCCCCTTACAAGATAGTTAACGTTAACAATGCGTGAGCTGGCTGTCTTAACTTCCACGGAAAATGGAGCCAAGAAGCAATTTACAGTAACCAGCTAGCTAACTTAGCTTGGTAACTTAGTTTATGCTAACCAAGTGAACTTTGTGCTGTGTTTATTTACTGTCATAAATAAAACCGCTAGTAAGTGAACAGCTTGTGTTACTTATGATCCGTGTAATGTACCGTTACATCAGCTGTTAAGCAAGACAAATTAACCAGCTATCATCGGTAGTTGTGAAACGTTAGGTAGCTAAAGCTACCACAAACTAAGAGTCCCAGCTTGCTGGCTAGCTAGTGGCAGCCTAATATACTAGTTTGCTGGACAATATAACGTAAATACACATACAAGAATTTGTTGCAAAAAGGAAAACGCAATGGAGAACAAGGACAAAGTACAACTGAGGAATAACCCGCGCAGGTAACGTTAATACTGCCGTCACAACGTTTGCACACTGACGTTAACGTAACTAATGTTTTATTTATTTTATTTAATATTATTTTTTTATACATATTTAGCAAAGTTTAGACGCGTTACCTGGCATGGTATTAACGTTAAATTGACTGTTGATATTGAACTTAGTACGTTAGTTTATAAGATGTTGCTGGTTCATTTCTCTGGCCAGTTTTTGAAATGTTAGTAAACTCCCGTTAGCTAACATCAAGTTATTAGCTAGTAGCACTAACGTTAATAACGTTAGCTCGCTAGCAAATGGGGAACTATCGTTACGTTGTACCATTGGCTACTATTTTGATGAAGTAGCGTTATCGCTCGCTCAATTTCTGCATTAACTTACCACGATTGTTAGCTAACGTTAGCTAGCTAAGTAAGCTATTTTTGCTTTGATAGTTTCTTGCTAATCATGGTTTTGTCCATAGCAACGGAACTTCGTGCACAAATAACTTAATGCTCGGACTGAACTTGAGTATATTTTATTGGCTAGCTTCAGTTTT
Source organism: Synaphobranchus kaupii (assembly GCA_029718625.1). NCBI lineage: Eukaryota > Metazoa > Chordata > Actinopteri > Anguilliformes > Synaphobranchidae > Synaphobranchus > Synaphobranchus kaupii. Next base: position 2,061,276 of record CM056380.1, read on the forward strand.
AATGAGCTAACGTAGCGTAGCTAACTTACCAGGCATTATAGTTAGCTAACGTTAGCTAAATTAGCCAATAGACTTAGATGGTTAAAGTTGGCTTCGTTATTTCACAGGCAAAACGTATAACGTTAGGCTATCCACACAGCCCGTGTAGCTTCTGATCACCGAAGATGTGGTCAGTAGTAGCGTTAGCAAGATATCAGTACATTTAGCTATACAAGAACATAAGCTAGGGGGTACACCGTTCCATGTGGACCTACTCTTTCCCGAAAAGAAACTCGGGGATTTTATTTATTGGCGCACTGGTTGCAGGGTATGTTTCTGCTTCTGAGTTTAGATCGGCTTGCCTCTGCTTGTTATGGAATGTGTAGCCTACAGACGCATAAGAGCAGGATTAAATTTAAACCTTCAACTGTTATCCGAAATAGTTCGAAGCATAGGCCTACTCTTTCCCAAATTGAAGTCGAAGCAACTACAAACACAGGGAACAAGTACTATGAAAGTGCAGAGTTGTATTTAATATTGTAAAAATCTAGGTTGTTCCCACTCGGATTCCATTGTTGGTAATTGCCGCAGTACTAATGTGTATGACCAGCACAACAGATTTTTAGTGTTTGTAGTATGATGACAGACTTGCATTTGTACACTGCAGAGAAAAGATGTTGATCCTTCAAGCAGCCATTGTAGTAGGTCTCCGTGGAGACCTTAGGAGTCTTATCAATGTTGCCAGATGGCTGAATTAACCCCCCCCCCCAAAAAAAAAAAAAAAAATCTATCTGTCATTGACTCCCATACATTTTGACTCTAAAACTTCTATGAATTAAATTAAAAAAATAAAACAAATCCCCCAGTCTGGCAACTCTGACTCTTATCAATGACAGCCGTGGAAGAATTCTGGGGATAGTGACCATGGCAAGGGCTTTCTACACGCCACACAATATATATATTTATCTGTCTCTACACTGTAATTCCCTGCTGTTCTGACCCATTGAGGCCCCTTTTGAGTGTATTATCGGGCACTTTCAGCATGAACAAAAAAAAAGAAAAAAAAAGCCTGTCACTCTTCACATTCACTGACTTCCTTTGAATGGCCTGACAAAAAAAACTCTTCCAACATTGGTGGCAGTTTTCCCCTCTTTTTACTGGACATTTAATATCATAAAAATATTGCCAACTGATCAGCAGGAACAGTGGCACTATTAAGCAGTGGTTCACTCTATCTGGGCCATACATTAAAATGTTCAGTGGGAAATCAACTCTCACAGCATACATATGGTCTAATATGGACTTATATGTACTATGATACAGTTGAATTAACACCGGACATTTTACTGTGCACTATGAATAGCTGTTGTAGATGTCTAAACTGAAATAGGACAAGCTTCTAGAGAGGCTGGTGTTAAGATGTTTCTGCAGTGTGTATGTGGAAGGATGCCACATGTTTGCATCTCCCAATCTACCTGTTATGCGAGCAGTGCCGTGGTGTGGGCAGAGTGAACAGGAAAAGAAGTCGAGCGTGAGTGCTCACTGGAGAGGCTACTGGACGGCTGATTACACCACGTTACAGGCATTTAGCAGACGCTCTTATCCAGAGCGACTTACACAGCTTTTTGCCATTTTCTTTAAAATTTCTTTAAAATTTTATTACTTTAAAATTTTATTTCATTTAAAAATATATATATTTTTTTTAACATATTATCCATTTATACAGTTGGATGATTACTGAAGCAATTAAGGTGAAGTACCTTGCTCAAGGGTACAACAACAGTGTCCTACCTGGGAATGAAGCACGGGTCCTTAACCATTATACTACACTGCCACTCATCCTGCTAAGGCAGAGCGTTCAGGTGTAGTGATGATGGTGTTGAGTCCTGACCTGGCTGGGGCTTACTGTAGCCTGCAGCGCCGCTGGGTACTGCAAAATTGGCTGTGTTGTCACCTGGAAAGGAGGGACTGTCCACCAGTGACGACCTCGTACGGGCACCTGCAGTCGGTCCTCACAGGTGAAGGGTCCATCACGACCGCACAACTCAGTTGGCAGACTGAAAACCAGGCTTTGCTTACAGAACAAATTTTGGAGGAGGGCATATGCTTGGGCATATGTAGAATTTCTGTAGGATGTTGCAGCAATGTGACTATTCTCACTGGCTGTAAAGAGGGGGGAAAATGAGGTTTTGAAGTTTTAAACAAATTAACTGGAAAGGCTTGCATTTGTGTGCGCAGTAATGCAGTTTAGAACTGTTACTGCTACTTGGCAGTACAGTCAAATTAGGCCAGCTGTATTTCTGACAGGAGTGAACTGTTATTGTCAATGAACTTAACCCTCTCAGCAGTCCTTATGCTCAGAGTCTGTCCTGAAGATCTAAATCTCTTATCCAGAGGCTTTTAGCATTTTTACAGAGCACCCATTTATACAGCTCTGATGTCCAATGTATGCTGAAGCTGCAGGTTAAGTACCGTGCTCAAGGGTGCAACGGAAGGGTTCTGCCTGGGAATCAAACCTGCAACCTTTGGGTTACAAGGCCGATTCCCTCCTCGTTGTACTACACTGCCGCCCCATAGTCCACTGCCGTGTCATCATGTCTCGTCCTCTCATCCTCTCGTCCACACAGGCAGCTGAAGAAGCTCAGCGAGGACAGCTTGACCAAGCAGCCCGAGGAGGTGTTTGATGTCTTGGAGAAGCTGGGCGAAGGGTGAGTACAGCAGGGTCCTCCAAGCGCGGTTCAGACTGGCTCCTCAGTCACAGCCTTCCAGGCTCACACTATTATCATTATCCTGATATCTTTATATATATCAGGATTATCCTTATATATCAGGATCGCTATATTTCAGGATTATCCTTATATATCAGGATAGCTATATATCAGGATTATCCTTATATATCAGGATAGCTATATATCAGGATTATCCTGATATCTTTATATATACAGTCAAGCCGGAAAGTCTGCACACCCCTTTCACCTTCTCCACGTTTTATTACGTTACAGACTTATACTACAATAGATTGAGTTCATTTTTTGCCTCAAACATCTACACACAATAGCCAATAATGACGAAGTGAAAATGAGGTTTTTAGAAAATATGCAATTTTATTTTACTGACAAAAATAGGTTATTTAGGGGTTACATATCTGTACACACCCTTAGCCTAATACTTGGTTGCTGCACCTTTGGCAGCGATTACAGCTTCAAGGTGTCTTGGGAAAGAAGCTGCGAGCTTGGCACACTTGTTTCTGGACATTTTTGCCCATTCCTCTTGGCATATCCTTGCAAGCTCCATCAGGTTGGATGGGGAGCGTCGGTACACAGCCATTTTCAGCTCTTTCCACAGATGTTCAATTGGATTCAGGTCTGGGCTCTGGCTGGGCCACTCAAGGACATGCACAGACTTTCTCCGAAGCCACTCTTTTGTTCTCTTGGCTGTGTGCTTCGGGTCGTTGTCATGTTGGAAGGTAAACCTTCGCCCCAGTCTGAGGTCCAGAGCGCTCTGGAGCAGGTTTTCTTCAAGGATCTCGGTGTACTTAGCTGCATTCATCTTTCCCTCTATCAGGACTAGTCACCCCGTTCCCGCTGCTGAAAAACATCCCCACATCATGATGCTGCCACCGCCATGCTTCACTGTAGGGATGGTATTAGCCAGGTGATGAGCGGTGCCTGGTTTCCTCCAGACGTGACGCTTGGTATTCAGGCCAAAAAGTTAAATTTTGTTTCATCAGACCAGAGAATCTTGATTCTCATGGTTTGGGAGTCCTCTAGGTGCCTTTTGGCAAACTCCAAGCGGGCTGTGATGTGCCTTTTACTAAGGAGGGGCTTCCGTCTGGCTACTCTACCATAAAGACCTGATTGGTGGAGTGCTGCCTGGATGGTTGATCTTCTGAAAGTTTCTCCCATCTCCACAAGGATACGCTGGAGCTCTGTCAGAGTGACCCTCGGGTTCCTGCTCACCTCCCTGGCCAAGGCCCGTCTTCCCCGATTGCTCAGTTTGGCCGGGCGGCCAGGTCTAGGAAGATTCTTGGTGGTTCCAAACTTCTTCCATTTACGAATGATGGTGGCCACTTGTGTACATATGATATTTTACATTTTGATTTTTAATAAATTAGCACAAATGTCTAAAAACCTGTTTTCACTTTGTCATTATGGGCTATTTTGTGTAGAATTCTGAGACAAAAAATGAACTCAATCTATTGTAGAATATGTCTGTAATGTAATAAAACGTGGAGAAGGTGAAAGGGGTGTGCAGACTTTCCGGCTTGACTGTATATATCAGGATAGCTACAGTTGAAGTTTACATACACCTTAGCCAAATCCATTTAAACTCCGTTTTTCACAATTTCTGACATTTTAATCCTAGTAAACATTCCCTGTCTTAGGTCAGTTAGGATCACAACTTTATTTTAAGAATGTGAAATGTCAAAATAAAAGTAGAGAGAATGATTTATTTCAGCTTTTATTCATTTCATCGCATTCCCAGTGGGTCAGAAGTTTACATACACTCTGTTAGTATTTGGTAGCATTGCCTTTAAATTGTTTAACTTGGGTCAAACATTTCGGGTAGCCTTCCACAAGCTTCTCACAATAAGTTGCTGGAATTTTGGCCCATTCCTCCTTACAGAACTGGTGTAACTGAGTCAGGTTTGTAGGCCTCCTTGCTCGCACACGCTTTTCCCGTTCTTCCCACAAATTTCCGATTGGATTGAGGTCAGGACTTTGTGATGGCCACTCCAATACCTTGACTTTGTTGTCCTTAAGCCATTTTGCCGCAACTTTGGAAGTATGCTTTGGGTCATTGTCCATTTGGAAGAGCCATTTGCAACCAAGCTTTAACTTCCTGGCTGATGTCTTGAGATGTTGCTTCAATCTATCCCCATAATTTTCCTTCCTCATGATGCCATCTATTTATGAAGTGCACCAGTCCCTCTTACAGCAAAGCACCCCCACAACATGATGCTGCCACCCCCGTGCTTCTCAGTTGGGATGGTGTTCTTCGGCTTGCAAGCCTCACCCTTTTTCCTCCAAACATAACGATGGTCATTATGGTCAAACGGTTAAATTTTTGTTTCATCAGACCAGAGGACATTTCTCCACAAAGTAAGATCTTTGTCCTCATGTGCAGTTGCAAACTGTAGTATGGCTTTTTTTATGGCGGTTTTGGAGTAGTGGCTTCTTCCTTGCTGAGCAGCCTTTCAGGTTATGTTGATATAGGACTCGTTTTACTGTGGATATAGATACTTTTGTACCTGTTCCCTCCAGCATCTTCACAAGGTCCTTTGCTGTTGTTCTGGGATTGATTCGCACTTTTCGCACCAAAGCACGTTCATCTCTAGGAGACAGAGCGCGTCTCCTTTCTGAGCGGTATGGCGGCTGCGTGGTCCCATGGTGTTTATACTTGCGTACTGTTGTTTGTACAGACGAACGTGGTACCTTCAGGCGTTTGGAAATTGCTCCCAAGGATGAACAAGACTTGTGGAGGTCCACAATTTGTTTTCTGAGGTCTTGGCTGATTTCTTTTGATTTTCCCATGATGTCAAGCAAAGAGGCACTGAGTTTGAAGGTAGACCTTAAAATACATCCACAGGTACACCTCCAATTGACTCAAATAATGTCAATTAGCCTATCAGAAGTTTCTAAAGCCATCACATAATATTCTGGAATTTTCTAAGCTGTTTAAAGGCACAGTCAACTAAGTGTATGTAAACTCCTGACTTCAACTGTATATATCAGGATTATCCCTATATATCAGGGTAGCTATATATTCAAATTATCCTGATATCCTTATATATCAGGATAGCTATCACGATTACCCTGATATCCTATCTCACATCATTTCACGCTTGTAGCCATTTAGTTTTTTAATCCTTCTGTTGTCTTAGTGTTTTTAGTAGTGTTTTGGCCTTTTAGCCATGTCGTTACTGTGAATGAGAACTTGTTCTCAATTGTCTTTACTGGTTAAAAATGGTTAAATAATTAAAAGGACGCTGCTTTGTCCACATTCTTGCCGCAAAGGTGGATGGGAAAAGGATAGCTATGGCATGACCATCTTGGTGTACACGGGGTCATAAAAGATACACTCCTGGAAACTACATTAATAATTAATTGTTATCATGGGTGGTAGAACTGAACTGTTATATCTTCTTTTATACCGCCTCTTATTGGGGCCTCATGCTTTCAAGAAGTACTCATGCAATTGGAGATTTGGCCATTGGGAATAGACTTTCTTCTTTGAAGTGTGACGATTGTACCACAGCAGGAAACTCTGGTTCTCTGGTTCACAAGTTCCTGTTTAACCGCAGGGAAATTGGAGATGGCTGCAGAGCATGATGCTAACCTGCTGCTGCTGTGTATAAATTGATGTCTGTTCAGTACCTGCAACCAGGTACTTTGGTAACCAAACTGCTCTCTCGGCTCATTTAAAAAAAAACAAAAAAAACACGGTAGTTAAGTGTGAAGGCTAAGGTTAGAGTGTTTGCAATAATGAAGTCTCTTTAATTTTTAGAATTAGTCTGTGGTTGTTGCTTTTTTAAAATCACCAAAACACTTCTGCAGGTCTGTAGTTCAGCGTGTGCTTAGAAAAGAGCAAAGAATGTTGTTTAAATAAGAAAAATAATCAGCAAAGAATCAATGCTCACATTTTATAGGCTATCATGCGTACAGATAGATTTTTACTGCTACAATAGAGATAGTGGAGATTTAATTTCATAATACTTAATCATAACACCATGACAGTTTGAGCATGTCAAATTGTTGAGCTTTGTCACTGAAAGTTTTACCCAGAAAAAGTGCATTTAATTCACAGAAAGATCTGGTAGACCCGTATTCTAGGGTTTTTTTGTGGGATAAGCGGGTTTTGAATAGTGGTCGTCCGATATGTATTTTTCAAGGCCGATACCGATTCTGATTTTGGAGAACAGGAAGGCCGATAGGCCGATATCAACCAATTTTTTCTATCTCTCTCAAAGATTCAGATTTCCATAATTAATGTAGCGAACTCTGTACCCTAAAAGGCATCTGATTCCACTGTCTGCGCATGTGCCTTCCATTCTAGGCAGGCATGTTTATTGTTTACCCTATTTTACATTTCAAGCACTGCAGACCCCTTGTGGCAGTAGACACCCTCGTCTACATTTTAAAAACATCACAAATACGTTGCTAGTTCCACAAGAATACGTTTTTTATCACCATAAACCGCATATTATCATAATCGGTACTTATCCTATCAGCGAGCGAAATATCACATTTCTATGTGCCGCCGTTGGCTTGTAATTCATGAAAGTTATTTGAGAGTTAAAGTTTTTATTTTATCACCAAAAAATTGTTTACGATCACAGCAGCAAGAAACACCTTCCAAGATCCTGAATAAAACTGTCAACATGCCTACTCACTCCACAGGGGAAAAAAACAAGTGCCCTAAAAAAAATAAAAAATACAAATCTCCCATATTGGCGTCCTTAGCCGCCGAAAAGTCAAATATCGACCCGATATATCGGTCAATTCGATATATCGGACTACCTCGTTTTGAACATTGCCTTGCACAGCTGTGTACTTCTGTCCCTGCTCGGGGAAGGACTATAGTGCCCCAGGCCTTATGAACAGGGTCTTACACTCTCCATTTCCTGTTTCTCAACTTCCTGTTCAGTGTGCTATAGTGTCCCTGAAAGCAGGGCATGAGATTCACTTTTTCACCCACTGGCCAGAGTGGCCTTGTTGATTCCACCAGCCACATTACCTTTTACGATATAACACAACCTGGTTGGTTACCTGCCAAAGTGGCTGCTAGAGTAATAACCTTACCAGCTGCAATCAAACTTTTACCAGCATATGGCTGGTGTTAATTTCACACCATGTCTTAAAGGCATCGCGGTCCATTAGATCCCCTGTTGCCTGCATAGATCTCCTGTTGCTGGTGCTGCTCCACACACAATCATGTTCATGGAAGCTTTCCCACTAATTTTCTCAGAAAAGAGATGCACAATTAAAATGTTCTGCTTTTTCGTAGCCTACACTGTTGGGCTAAACCCAAGGGGCCAAGACTGGGCTTTCGTTTTGAAGCTCACTTCCTGGTTGGGCTGGGAGCGGCAATTGTGCCATTGCTCACTAGCGCCACTGCGATTGGCTCCAGTATAGGTCTTTCACCATGTAAGTCAAAGGCAGCAATGTGGTCAAAATACTCATTCAATAAATTTTTCCCACAAAAAAATTAAATTGCAATAGGTGCCTTTCCTTTATCTAATGCCTCTGCATGTGCTGATTTTTAAAAATACTGTGTCGTTTGGACAGGGTATTCACATTTGTTCAGGACCAATCAGAGGGACAGGTTGAGTCCTCTTCGGCTCCACGGAGCAGGCGCAGTTTGTACAAACGGGCGGCAAAAAAGACATCTGAGCTTCAATTCAGTTTTTACGAGGCCGTGGAAAGGCAATGGGTGACGTCACAGTGGCTTTGTCCATATTTTTATACAGTCTATGAGAAAAACCTCACAGGCATTTATCTTTACTATGTGGAGCAGTCACAGACATTGTTTTGGCCTTAATATTACTTTGATTCCATCATTTTGCTGGACAATGATTTGGTCTTCACAAAACTCAGTCTCTTGTCTTTGCAGTGGTGAATGTGATTTTTGGTAAGACTACATTGAAAAGGGTTTAGACTTAAATTATGGAACTGTAGTTCTTTATGAACTAAAACATTAGAATATTTGGGAACTTATAGAAGAATACTGTGCTAGGATGCTTGGCACTTGAAAGGTCAGCTTTGCGCCCTGAGGTTTGTCACCCTGTCCTCTCTAGGTCTTACGGCAGTGTGTTTAAAGCCCACTATAAGGAAACGGGAGAGATCGTGGCCATAAAGCAGGTTCCTGTGGAATCGGACCTACAGGAAATCATCAAAGAGATCTCCATCATGCAGCAGTGCAACAGGTACATCCCATCGCTACCTCTGTTCTTCCCATCACTATCCCTGTTCTTCCCATCACTATTCCTGTTATTCCCATCACTATCCCTGTTATTCCCATGGTTATCCATGTTTTTCCCATCGCTACCCCTGTTATTCTCATGGCTGTCCCAGTTATTCCCATCGCCATCCGTGCTGTTCCCATCACTATCCCTGTTATTCCCATGCTATCCCTGTTATTTCCATGGTTATCCATGTTTTTCCCATCAATATCCCTGTTATTCCCCTGGCTGTCCCAGTTATCCCCTTTTTCCCCACTGTTAGCCATGTAATTCCACACCTTCTTTTGTTATTCCTACTGCTATCACTTATTCCGACTGCCCTCACTTTTGTTTCCAGTGCTCTCTGACAAATAAAACAGAACAGATTTTACTCTCGTTATTTATTCAACAAAAAATAAGATAACATGCAGAAAGCCTTCTCGAGAAAATAAGTGCACCCCATGATTCAGTAGCTTGTAGAGCCCCCTTTTGCAGCAATAACCAAGTCATTTTTCTCTATGAGTTTACCCATCTCTTATCTCACGTTAGAGGAGTTCTGGCCCACTCTTTATGAAACTGCTTCAGCTCATTGATTTTTGAGTGCATTTGTTTATGCACGGCTCTATTAAGTTCCCGCCACAACATCTGAATGGGTTTGAGGTCTGGACTTTGACTTGGCCATTCCAAAAGTCTGATTCTTTTCTTTTTCAGAAATTCGGTTGTATATTTACTAGTGTGCTTCGGATCATTGTCCTGTTGGATGATCCACTTCTGGCCAAGCTCTGGCTGTCAGACAGTTGGTCACACATTTTCCTCTCGAATATGCTTGTATAGAAGGAATTCATGGAGGACTCAATAATTGTGAGAAGTTTCTGCTTTAATATACATGTTGTAGCACTTCCTGATGATCATGTGCTCTTGATTAACCGCAGCACCTGCTTCTAATTACCTTCTTAATTGGCGTGGAAGCTGTAAGGGTCCACTTTTTCCATACATGGCTTTTGCATGTTGGCTTATTTTTGGTTGAATAAATAATTTTATATTTGTTTGTTATGAGTATGAGGTTTGAATGATCTACTGTTAGGACTTTTGAGGACAAGATGAGGGTTAGCCATGCCCTCCTAATATGTTAAACCGTAGAATTGAAATATGTGTCCTGTACTTTCTTTTTCACGTCACTGCAGATTTGTATATTGTACCAATTCCATATCACAACTCCTTTGTTTGTGAGCTTGTAAATTAAGCATACTTACTTGTATTTCCTCTGTTCATTTTCTGGCTCCGAGGTCTTGACCGAGTAACCCTAACGTTGTTCCTGCTGTTATCAGTCCACACGTTGTCAGGTACTACGGAAGTTACTTCAAGGACAGTGACTTGTGGATCGTGATGGAGTATTGCGGTGCCGGCTCCATCTCGGACATCGTTCGCCTGCGGAACAAAACGGTGAGGTTGGCGGGCGACGCCCATATGGCTCAATCAAGGATTCTTTCACACAAAAACAAAAATGGCTTCCTGAAGACCTGTGTCCCCGTCTCACCCCGCTTCCATTCCCCCATGCAGTTAACAGAGGAAGAGATCGCCACCGTGGTGCAGTCGACCCTGAAGGGGCTGGAGTACCTTCATTTCATGAGGAAGATCCACAGGGACATCAAGGCCGGGAACATCCTGCTGAACGCCGACGGTCAGGCCAAGCTGGCCGACTTTGGTGTGGCAGGACAGCTTACGGTACGGGACCCCACGACACCTCTGCACCCCAAATGCCCTGCCAAAATTGCTCCTCCCACCGCCCAAAAATCAGGATTCTACGGAGCCCCTCAAGGCACCCTCTGTGGGGAAAAAAGAATCAACGTGGAAATCCATACTGCATACAGTTTTGCAATCCATACTCTCGGTTTTTGCAATCTGTACCTCAATTGTGCCTTGAGGGGCTCCGTAGGATTCAATAATTGTTCAAAAATGGTGTTTTAATATCATGATAAATGATTTGTTAGCTCAGGTGCAATGTTCATTTTAGTATGCAATGAACACAGAATAATTCTGTAAGTGGTTCTTGGCTTTCCCAGCTTGTTTTTAACGCCAAACTTGTCAGGCCTTGTTTACACTTGCTTTTATGTGACATAAATCCGATTTCTTGACAAATCTGGTACATGATACATTTGATGATTGTAGTCTATATGCACAAAATCGGATAGGAACGTGATCTGCCCAAATCTGATTTTAATGACTTTTGGGGAGGTACTCTGGGTTGAATTCCACTGGTATCTCATCTGAAAAAGCTTGAATCTTCTCCTGTCACCAACTTTCTACTGGCAAATGGCACCCCCTAATAAGCATGTTGGAGTTGCAAGGCGGCATTTTGTGTCGCTGGTTGCCAGGTTGGATGGAACACTGAGCGCAGCAATCCATACAAATAGACCATGAACAGACAAATCTGGTTTACCGTCCGCATTGGGTATGAGTTGTAAAGAGGGCATTGGGTATGAGTTGTAAAGAGGGCATTGGGTATGAGTTGTAAAGAGGGCATTGGGTATGAGTTGTAAAGAGGGCATTGGGTACGAGTTGTAAAGAGGGCATTGGGTATGAGTTGTAAAGAGGGCATTGGGTATGAGTTGTAAAGAGGGCATTGGGTACGAGTTGTAAAGAGGGCATTGGGTATGAGTTGTAAAGAGGGCATTGGGTATGAGTTGTAAAGAGGGCATTGGGTACGAGTTGTAAAGAGGGCATTGGGTATGAGTTGTAAAGAGGGCATTGGGTATGAGTTGTAAAGAGGGCATTGGGTATGAGTTGTAAAGAGGGCATTGGGTACGAGTTGTAAAGAGGGCATTGGGTATGAGTTGTAAAGAGGGCCTCGTCTTAAAATTTTCCCTGCCCTCTTCACAGGACACGATGGCCAAGCGGAACACCGTCATAGGAACGCCCTTCTGGATGGCGCCCGAGGTGATCCAGGAGATCGGGTACAACTGCGTGGCAGACATCTGGTCCCTGGGCATCACCGCCATCGAGATGGCGGAGGGCAAACCCCCGTACGCGGACATCCATCCCATGAGGGTACGTCACCAGGCCACGTTCTGGCCCGGTTAGCCTAGTTGGCACAACACACCAGTGGGGGATTATCAGAATTTCCCCCCAAGGTTGTAGGAATTCCACTAGATTTGATCCATCATTGTACAACACTCTCTGTGTTGACGGACAGCTCTTCACTTGCCAGCAAACAACAGATCCACAGTTCTCTTAGTTGACTTACAATCTTTGGGCTTAATTGATTGGTGTTGCCATTTGAAATCGCTGCGGTATTTAGATGTGCGACGCGTCATATCGACTGATCATAGAGATGTGCAGAAGTCAGCTCATGTGGGCAGTTTACTGTAATGCAGCCAGGTACCACTATCTATCTCTGGCAAGGTTTGAAACTGGATTGGTCCATCTCTGTTTGTGCACAACCCTTTGACTGAGCTTTTGTACAGCATAATCTAATGAGGAAGCTTAGGGACAGGGCATTAAATCAACTTTTTTCACCCACTGGTCAGAGTGGCTTGTGGATTCTAAAAATCACCAGCCATTTTCAACCGCCACATTACCCTTGACAATATAACTCAACCAGGTTGATTACTGGCCAAACTGGTTGCTAGAGTAGAAAATTTGCAGCATTTGGCTGGTGGCGGGGGTTAATTTCCCACCATGCATGGCCTTAATTCAGGATTTGAGACCAGGGACAACGGAACTGCGGTTACCCTAGTCACTCACTGCTTTCCAAAACCTCACCTTTAACCGGATTGTGCTGCTAATTTAATAGTAAATATATTGGCTGTAAGTGACTAAAGAAATCCAAAACACTGACACAAACATTTGTGAACATGATCCTTCTGCTTTGATGGGATTTAATCGATCATTGTTCTTGTGGCGTTTCCCCCCCCCCCCCCCCCCTCGCAGGCAATATTCATGATCCCCACCAACCCTCCACCCACATTCCGGAACCCGGATATGTGGTCTGAGCCGTTCCGGGATTTCGTGTGTCAGTGCCTGGTGAAAAACCCGGAGAATCGCGCTACAGCCACACAGCTGCTACAGGTACTCATCCCCACATAAATATAACCCAACCCCACACCGCCCCCCCCCTCCTCCTCCAGCTCCACTGACCACCCACGTGTTCGTTCTCAAATGTTTAAACCAGTATGAAATGTCTGTCAAACGATGGTCTTGTTCCGTTTTGCCTCCAGCACCCTTTCATTAAAAACGCCAAGTCCAACAGCATTCTGAAAGCGCTGATCACAGACTGCATGGAGATCAAGCTGAAGAAACAGGAAGCCCAGCTGCGAGAGCAGGAGGATGAGGAGAACTCGGTGCGTTACATCCCACTAATTTCTTTGTTTGATGTCATCGGGCCCCAGTACAGCCGTTTGATGTAACGGAGCTTGCTTACAAACATTTCTGGTATCCTAGAGCAGGGGGCTGCAGGTAACCGTTGATTACACAGTTGATTAACCCACCTCATCTGGTTTCCTTGGTCAGAACTGGTTGCTGATTTTAAGCAGAAAACAAATACCAGCAGACCTTATGGGTTCTCTAAGACCAGGGTTGTGGCCTCCTGACTTGGAGCCCTCTTACATCTATGTATGATGTCATAGACACCTGTTACTGCTGTGTGATGTCATAGAGCCCTGTGACAGCTGTGTCCCATGTCTTGTGACACTGTACCATCCTGCCTGCCTCATCCTTCTATGAAGTGAATTGAACAGGTCTGTTTGTGAGAGAGCACTTAAGCTGGTTTTTGTTGCCACTTGGGTGAGTCTGAGAAAGCGCCCTGAGTGCTGTTGCCCCTCTCTGACCCCAGGAGGATGACGAGGTGGACCAGGGGACGATGGTTCGAGCAGGCTCCTCAGACTCCGGGACCATCCGGGCAGCCGGGTCCCTGGGGGAACCAGTCGGCACGCTGATCGAACACGATGGAACCATGGTGTCGCAACTGGGCACCATGGTGATCAACTCGGACGACGAAGACGATGTCGGCACCATGAAGCGTAAGAGAGATAATACGCAATACATGTTCTAGGGCCCGCGCAAATGCAGCCTAAACACTGCATGCGCGTTGTTCTAATGTGGCCGTTGCAAATGTCAATGGAAAGTGTATCATATATATTATATATAATGTATTATATATGAATATATTTTAATTGTAATGTGTCTCTCCCAAACCCACACTTTCTACTGCTTTAGAAGAGCGACACATCAGGACACATTAGCCACTCGCATCCTTGCAGCTTAAATTAAACCCTGTGACATCACCCTGGTGCCATTCTCCCTGGTGTGGCCTGTAGGCCTGGGACGTTTCTCCCTGGTGTGGCCTGTAGGCCTGGGACGTTTCTCCCTGGTGTGGCCTGTAGGCCTGGGACGTTTCTCCCTGGTGTGGCCTGTAGGCCTGGGACGTGTCAATGCCTTTGCCTTTAAGCAGTCTGAATTTTTATACACGTAAATCTGAGTCGAGAGAGACTGGTTTGCACACGGAGTACGCGTGTGATGATTACCGCTGAGCTTTCTGTTCTCCTTTCTGTTTTCCCCCCAAAATGAGCCATTTAGCTTGACATTGATTACAATGTGTGCCGCCTGACGGGGTGCTATTATGTGGGTACTGGCAGAATTATGTGGCAGGTGCAAGCTTGCAGATGCTCTAGCCCCCTCTGGTAGCAATGAATGAGCACCGTAAACGCACAGTCGCATTAAATATTTCAGCAAAATAACTGATCCCACGTGCAACATGTTATTAATTATTCAGATGAAGCAAAAAAACAAAAATGATATCTGGCAGAGCCAGTGTTTCGCAAAAATCCGTGGTTTTGTGTTGCAGTTTCAGCTGTGTCCACAAGGTGTCCTCACTCTCGTAGTTTCAGTTGTGGGCAAGGTTGTAAATGTCTTTCCTTTTTCACGCTGACCTGTTAGTCTAGAATATGAAGTTGATGATTCTGTAAGGTAACACAGCCGAAGTCCTTACCTAGGCCAGCTTGCATTACAGTTACAGCCATTATTTTCATTGGCATTGCTTGCTGTGGAAATGCTCTGTCGTGTCTATTTTAAAGTAAAACATTGTTGGCATTTTTAGGGTTTCCTAGAGTCAGCAAGCAAAATTTATATTGAAGGACAGGATAAAGTATAAATCTAATCTTATGTTTTGATACAGCCAACAGAAATATTTGTCTGTCTGTCTTTTTTTAGGACCCAGTTCTAAAGTGATCTTTTAGATTTAAGCCTTGGCTGCAGTTTAATGAGGCCTTTTTGATACCGGAGCGTTTAGTCAGGCCTTGCTGATACCAGGGCGTTTAGTCAGGGCTTGCTGATACCGGAGCGTTTAATCAGGCCTCGTTGATACCGGAGCGTTTAGTCAGGCCTCGTTGATACCGGAGCGTTTAGTCAGGCCTTGCTGATACTGGAGTGTTTAATCAGGCCTTGTTGATACCAGAGCGTTTAGTCAGGCCTTGCTGATACTGGAGTGTTTAATCAGGCCTTGTTGATACCAGAGCGTTTAGTCAGGCCTGGCTGATACCGGAGCGTTTAGTCAGGCCTTGCTGATACTGGAGCGTTTAATCAGGCCTTGTTGATACCAGAGCGTTTAGTCAGGCCTTGCTGATACCGGAGCGTTTAGTCAGGCCTTGCTGATACTGGAGCGTTTAATCAGGCCTTGTTGATACCAGAGCGTTTAGTCAGGCCTTGCTGATACCGGAGCGTTTAGTCAGGCCTTGCTGATACCGGAGCGTTTAGTCAGGCTGATGTATTTTCAAACTGTGACTCTGCAATGAAACAAGCTGACGGAGAATGTGATGGATTTAAACGCTGATTGGAGGACTATGAAGAGAGTTTAGTCAGTGCTTCAGTCTCCCTTTAGAGTCCATTGCGGCAATGGATCCTCTGTCAGCACGAAAATGTACTGTTATTATTACAGGAAGAAATAATCATATTGTTTATAATATTAAGTTGTTTGTTTTGCTGCATCCATATCGTGCAATGTCAATGTCAAAAAGAAAACGAATACCGTTGAATAGTGTACAGTTTAAAGTCAATTTAAACAGAATCCCAATATGTGATTTATGAAGAGGACAAAGGATAGCTGTTAAGGGAACAGCGCTTGTGGACCATAAGGAAAGTACAGAGAACCAATGCATGGGAGGCACCAGAGCAGATGGGCTTGAAGTAAACTAATAAAAACCCATCAGAGGAATAAAGGCTTGTCTTAACTACAGTGTAAAGCACAGAGAAGCATCGCGGGTGTCAGGGCGGCTGTGCTAAAAATGAGCTCTGTCGAATCCTTGATAAACACAGGCTCTGTCTCACGGTAGATGAGAATAATATTTAGCGGATGAAATTATATAAGCGTTGGGAAGGAAAGTAACACCAACCCGGATTTAAACTTGCATTACAGTCAATATCATATTGAGTCTCCATAGACTCAGACTAGCAGCAGTGTCACCTGACTACTCATACAGTCTGTTTAATTGTGACGCACGTGAAAGCAATTTGTCTTCCTAATACATGGAGAGGAGGAAAAGTAAACGTGGATGGAATGTCAAAATGAAAGACTAGGGCTGCATGTCAAATAAAAGAAGACTAACGGCTGCATTCAGAAATGCCTCCCTATACGCTTTATAGTGCAGTATTTAGGGGATCGGCCATTTTGACGGTTTCTGAATTCTCAATTGAGAACGCTGAGAATTAGGACATCCTACTAAATGGCTGATTCCCTAAATAGTGCACAATGAAGCGTATAGGGAGCCATTCTGAACGCAGCTCTATGAGTGACAGAGTGCGTCAGTATCTGCCCGGTAAACTGCACACAAACTGCTTCAATACATTCTGCACAGTTTGCAATTTATCCGTGCCCGCTCACAAAAAAAATGATCGATCGACATTTGCTATTTAAATTTTTTTTTTTTTATAAATAAAAAATCGACTGGTCTTGTACAGAGACAAAGAGGGGGAATCGACTGATAGCAGGGCTCAAGAGAGCTTTGAGCAGTGGACAGATGTCACCCCCAAATACTGGATAACCCCAAATTACATGCATTTCTCAGTAAGCATGTAATCAATGGTGCAGCAGTCCCCCTCTGCAAAAACAACTTAGGCAGTCGTACGTGCCACAAGCTATTGATGCACATAATGAAAATTAAAAGGAACTGGTCAAGTCAGCTGACAGCATGTCTGTGGTCAGGGATGAGTCAACAGCTGGCACAGACCGTTATGCTTTGTACATTTTATTTGTTTTGCGAGGAAAATCAATTGCATACAATGAAAGACGTCATTGACAAGGGTGGTACCTTTCTGCTGTAAATTACCATTCAGGTTGTGGGTGACATCGTGAAATGCCTGTTGGACTTTGAGGTGCATTTCATCAATATGACTTCATTAATCTTGGATGATGCAAGTTGGAAAGCATACCAGGAAACCATCGAAAGGCTTGATGCCAAATGCAGTCCATTTAACCTGCAGCGCCTCCATTGTGGCAATGGTGAGTGGCATTCGGCCAAGCAATTTCCCTAAGTTGACAAACTCATGGGAGTAGTTAAAACCGTTTTTAAGCATTGTCCAAGCGGTAAGTTGCACTACGCAGCACTTCTAATGAACAGAATAATGGACTGAGGTTCAGGCCTACCCATAAAGCTCCCCCCTGAGCCGTGCTGAACGAGAGGGGGCCGATGGTGTTCCGCTGTGTCATACCATTCCCTGTACAATGAAGATCAACATGGAGATGAAGATCTCACCAAATACCCAGTGAATGATGGGTAACAGTCTAGCTTACATTCAGTCAGATAATTTTCAGAAACCCATCCTTGCCTTTGTCGTAATATGTTTGCTGTTTTCGTGACCTTGTGAGCTTGTCACCTCAATTTATCATCTCATCGTAAACGTCTGCTCCGTTTATATTTACTGTAAATGTGCCTGAACCTCTGTCACTTAAAACGGTAAGTGTCTGTGGTGTGCATTTTTGTATCACGTTTTTATGTACACTTTGGCCGTAGTGAAAGGCAGTTGTAGAGGTAGGAATTGCCCTTTGAAGACGTTGCCCATGGACTGTCCTTTGCGATTAATTTGGAGTTCTGTCTGATGTCTCTGGTTGCAGCTTAGTGGGGCATAAAACCGTCTGATGAACTAAACTGTTCAATTTCCCTCGTTAGGTAGACTGCATGGTCACACGCGTTCTCCATCAGAGGCTAATGGCCGAGTGTCTCATTCGTGTAGATTCACAAAAAGACATTAAGAGTAGAGACTGTGGAAAGTAACCCCCCCCTTACTAAATTAAATTCCAGTTCCAATCTTGATCTGATACCCTGAGATAAGTATTATGTGTGTGAGACAGCTGCTCGATATAAGTCATTGATTTTCTCTAATGGCACTGGGGGGAATTAAATGGCTATTTCTTATCACTGCCAGGTACCAGAGTTAAAGACATTAGGGACAAATTGGCTGCTAATTGCATTGTGTGTGTTCTACGTTTGAAACGTATGCAAGTGTTTTTTTTGTGAAGTGAACTTCTTATATTCCTTGTATTCACTAGAACCTGCATTTGTTTGGCACGTATTGTCATACATGGGCCCTGTCATTTTCAGTAAGCGGGTTCTAAGCGGGTTCTGCAGCCTACAGTTCTGGTGAGATCTGTCCAGCCTCTTTAGTTGTGATATCACATTGGAGGTGCTATTTGTTGAGATTAATGCAATTTAATCCATAATAAATTTAGAGTTTAGAGTTTTTTCTTGTGTTTTAGTGTTAAATGGTAAGGTAGTGTTCAAGTTAACGTTGATCTCTGGTTCATGCGCTGTTGTTTTTTGTTGCTGCTCTACAGGGCGCTGTTAAATGGACACAAGCACACTGCTTGACTGTCTTTTTAGTGGAGTAAAGACAGATAGATGTAAGTGTGGGTCTGAGAAATCAATTTGCAGTAAAATCAGTTCTTGCTGCCGCTTAAAAAATTAAGTGTTCTCTTTCCTCAAATTGACCCACAAATTTTCAAGCTTCCATCTTGTCTATTTGGGTTACCTCAAATGATTAATCCCCACATTACCTCCAGTTGACTTAACCGGAGTTTGATGTTTGCCACTTTTTATTTATTTTATTTTATTTTTAAAATATTTTTTCTTCTTTTTTTTAGTAATCTAATAGTAAATTAGTAATCTGCTTTATGGGGCTTGGATGCCTAGATATCCTGCACTGCTCTCCAGAGCAAATCTTTATTAATCGGTACGATTTCCCTGTGAAGACAAATTAACTATTTCAGTCATCATTTAGTTGATTTGCAGCACCTCAGCCCCAAACCCCTCCAAGTAGACCTCTGTGTTTGACTGAGAATGTGCTAAAGTCTACAGTAGGAAAAGGGAATGAGCTGGAAACCCGCTGTAAACGAGTGGGCTTTGGGGCGACGTGATGACTGGGGCGGTAATCTGCGCTGACAGATGTGGAAGTGCGCTAGCCAATGACGCTCAGTGTTCTGAACAGCACTCAAACCCCACGTCCCACAGGGCACATGCGGACGTAGACACGTCGTTAGGCCGCTGGCTTCTTTTTCATTGGCCTCGCAGTTCTGCCCGCGAGGATATACAGTGCATCCGGAAAGTATTCACAGCGCTTCACTTTTTCCACATTTTGTTCTGTTACAGCCTTATTCCAAAATTGATTAAATTCATTTTTTCCCTCAAAATTCTACACACAACACCCCATAATATGGTAGATGTGGATGGATCACTTTAAGGGTTGTTTCTCCTGACTTTTTTCCCCATAGAGTTCTATAGGAAAATGAGTCTGGAGAAACAACCCTTGCAGTGATCCATCCACATCTACTCCATATCTGGCAACAGAGTGATGGTTTGGGGCTCGTTTGATAGCTCAGACCCTTGATAACTTACAACCATTTAGCCAGCCATGTGTTCCATACTGTACCAGTGTAATTTACAGCTGAATCTAGTCTCACCCCCCAATTTCCATAGAGATCCATTCAAATGCAGAGAGGTTATAGTATCGCTTGTAACAGTACCTGAAATAAGATATAGACAGTTTTTTGATGTTGATGGTCACAGACTTCAGGAAGTAACAGCATGTAAAGGATATGCGACCAAATATGAAATATGATACTTTAAAAATACGTTAAAGCAAAGGCTATGAATACTTATGTAAATGAGAAATTTAAGTTTTTTATTTTTAATAAATTTGCAAAAATCTCAAAAAAACTTTTTTCACATTGTCATTATGGGGTGTTGTGTGTAGAATTTTGAGGGAAAAAATGAATTTAATCAATTTTGGAATAAGGCTGTAACAGAACAAAATGTGGAAAAAGTGAAGCGCTGTGAATACTTTCCGGATGCACTGTATGCCGCGCCTTCTGTGCACTGCATGAAATTAACGTTTTGTGGCGTGGATAAAAATCGGCAGGCATTTTCAGCATTTTACCAGCCACATTACCTTTTACAGTATAACACAACCTGCTTGGTTGCCTGCCAAAGTAGCTGGTAGAGTGAAAATCTTACCGACTGCAATCATAATTTTACCAAAAATTGTTTTATTTTTTTGCTGGTGGTGGATGTCAATTTCACACCCTGTTTCTGTGTATGAGGGAACCCTTTATTACCCTTTCTTTTAGTAAAAAGTCCTTTACAGACATCCTGAGGTAAAATGAGTCCCTATCAGAATAGGGCTTATGTGGGAACCCTTTATCTAGATAACCGCCCCAGAAATGTCACGTAAATGTCATCGTGAAGGTATGTTAACCTTTTTGCTGGTTCATAATTATGTCAGTTCTCGCCTCTCTTCTCCATGTGGACTGATCCATAGGATCCACGCTCTGAGGTTGAGTTTGTCAGTGTGCCGTGGCAGTCCTCTGGGAAACCGTTTACTTGCTTCTCCCTTTAATTTAGTGGAAATGAAACCTTGGAAGAGGCACTTTGGGACTGCACCATTCCACATATTCTGCTTTCCCTCTGGTGCTCTTAGATGGGACGTTCTGATGGAGCCTCCTCCCTCAAAACAGAAGCTGTCCTGGGAAGCACAATGCCAGGGACGGGTTGTCCTTAAATACAGAGCTGGTGATTTATTCATACGCGCTGTATTAAGACCTCGCATTGCTGGGTTAAGTGGCTCTTTGGCACTCTACAGCCCCGAGAGGTTTGAGGCTGGATGGGCCGCTCGCGTTTGTGGCGTCTTCCCGAGCGGTTTCTGGGGGGGGCGTGTTCTCCTAGACCTCCTTGCGCCTGCCGGAATCACCGTGGACGCTCTGCCGGACCGCCGCTTTAAAAAGCCGCCAAATCGAGTTCTGCGTGGGCGGGGGGGGGGGGGGGTGGGGGGGGGTTATACAAGGGGAAAGCAGTCCCCTCCCACCGGCAATACGGACGCCCCCAAAGGGTGCAGACGGCAGCGGCTACCTGTTGACAGCAGGTGTCTGTTAGCCGAGATTGCAAACCCAAATGCAGCCTGGTTTGCGTTGAGGAGGGATATGGGCGTGGCGGGGGCGTGGCAGGCTGCAGTTGGGAGAAAAGATGCGCTGGAAATGAGTGGGGCTCTCTATCGAGAGAGAGATAGAGAGAGATGGAGACAATGAGAGAGATCGAGAGACTTTTGATGTTCTTTTATTGAAACACACAACCTTTCCCCACAATCACCTTAAAACCTACCCCACTCCCCTATTTACAAAGCCAAAAAAACCCCACCCCACCCTCCCTCCCCAAAATAAGAAAATCGAGAGAGAGATGGGAGACAACGAGAGAGAGATGTTTTATCCAGATAAGTCATCTCCCCTGGACACCGCCGCCACAGGGATCTCTGGGGCCTAACGGGAGCGTTATCATGTACGTCCGGCCGACTGTAGCGCCGGGGACACGCCGTTCATCAGGCTGATGGTTTTATTATCCCGGTTAATGTAGTCGCCGGGATGGCTTCACTCCCCCCCCCCCCCCCAGGCAAAGAAAACCCTCTCGCATTGAGCCATTCATTCCCTGTGCACAGACTGCTACAGTCCAGTGCACTGCGATTCCCGCTTTCCCACAAAACCCGCTATTGCGAAAAGGGAAAGGGGCCGAGCGAGACGATAGGGAAAACGCATGAATAATTTAGCGTCTCGTGAATTAAGCATGA